>JASDQU010502891.1:16564-32184 GCA_032191745.1 Picea mariana | reverse complement strand
TAAGGAGGTCAAGAAATAATCAATAGTCAATGAGTAGAGAACGCAACAACAATAAGTTTGACCTATTGAACAATGAGATTGAATGCTACATTTGTCATAACTATGGACATAAATCTGTTGACTGTCGATTAAAGAACTATGAACCAGATTTGAATTCCCCTGCTGAAAATGTCAAGTTTTAGAAGAAGAAAGAAAGTGACAAGTGTGGATTAGTGTTGTCAGCTCAAAGAAAAACGAACCCTTGGTACATAGACAGTGGATGCTCCAAACATATGAAGGGAGACAAAGTTAATTTTAAATCTCTAAGTGAAAGCAAATCAGGAAACGTAACCTTTGGAAATGATGCTTCAGGTAAATAAAGGGTAAAGGGATGGTGAGTTTAAGTAATGGAAAAGGAAAATCCCAAGATGTTCTACTTGTAGATGGGATGAAACATAATTTGCTCAGTGTAAGTCAAATGTGTGACAGAGGATGTGAAGTGGTGTTCACGTCCAAGGACTGCAAGATAAAGTATGTAAACTCAAGACAAGTGGTGGACAAAGGCATAAGGACAGAAAATAATGTATATTTGCTGAAAGAAAATAGAGAAGAATGTCATCTAAGCAAACATGATGAAAGCTGGTTATGGCATAAGAGACTTGGACATCTAAACTTTGTCCACTTAATCAAACTCAGAAATCTCGAGGCAGTAAAAGATCTTCCGAGAATATCAAAGCCCCAAGATTCAATGTGTAAACCCTGCGAAGTAGGAAAGCTAAACATGACACAGTTTAAGTCCAAGAGCTATACTTCAACAGAGAAACCACTCCAACTAGTTCATATGGATTTATGTGGGCCATCAAGACAGGAAGGCACAGGGAAAGAAAACTACTTCATGCTGATTATTGATGATTACTCCAGACTTACTTGGGTTGTCTTTCTCAAAGAAAAGGCTGAAGCATTTGAGAAGTTTAAAATATTTAAGGCTTTAACTAAGACTCAAACAGGCAAGAGGTTAAAGGCAGTAAGATCAGACCGAGGAGGAGAGTTTATGTCAATTGACTTCAAGGAATTCTGTGATAAACATGCTATCANTGATGATTACTCCAGACTTACTTGGGTTGTCTTTCTCAAAGAAAAGGCTGAAGCATTTGAGAAGTTTAAAATATTTAAGGCTTTAACTAAGACTCAAACATGCAAGAGGTTAAAGGCAGTAAGATCAGACCGAGGAGGAGAGTTTATGTCAATTGACTTCAAGGAATTCTGTGATAAACATGCTATCAAGAGAGAATACACAATCCCAAGAACTCCACAACAAAATGGAGTAGTTGAGAGGCAAAACAGAACAGTGCAGGAAATGGCCAAGTCAATGATGAATGAGAAGAAAATTGGTCAAACCTATTGGGTAGAAGAAATACACACATCAGTCCATGTTCTTAACAAATCCCACCTCAGACCACAAAGTGACAAGACACCTTATGAACTGTGGTTTGGGAGACCTGCTTCAATTAAACACTTCAAAGTCTTTGGGAGTAAATGCTACATAAAGAATAATGATGAGAACCTTGGAAAATATGATGACAGTGCTGATGAAGGTATCTTCTTGGGGTATGCTACAAACAGTAAAGGATACAGATGCTATAATAAGAGGCTGCATAAAATGGTTGACTGTATTTACGTAAAAGTTGATGAAGGAATCCCAGCAAGAGAGGTGTACAGTAATGAGTCTTCTACAGAAGACACAACTAAAGCTGAAGATGAACAGGTCCAAGAATCAGAAAATGAAGACTTTGAATCAGATGAAGACACAGACATTCAGACAGACTCAAATCAGCAGACAACATCAAATTCCTCCTCCAGAATCACTCAAAAGAATCATCCTGCAAGTCAGATAATGGATGTCAAGTCTATCAAATGGATGTCAAGTCAGCTTTTCGAAATGGAGATTTAAATGAAGAAGTCTATATGGAACAACTAGAGGGTTTCAAACTGTCTGATAACCCTGACTTAGTATGCAAGCTGAAGAAAGCTTTATATGGGTTAAAACAAGCTCCTTGTGCCTGGTATCACAGACTGGATACGTATCTCAAAGACAAAGGGTTCAAGAGAGGAACAGTTGACAACAATCTATATATCAAAACAGAGGGTGATGATTTTCTCATTGTGTTGGTCTATGTAGATGACATCATCTTCAGATGTAATAAGTATTCATTGCTTCTGCCATGGAGTTTGAGTTTGAAATGTCTATGATAGGTGAACTATCATTTTTTCTTGTTCTGCAAATTACTCAGAGGTCTGAAGGGATGTTCATTTCTCAAGAAAAATATCTAAGAGAAATGTTGAAAAGGTTTCAAATGGAAGATTCTAAACCCGTGGGCACACCTATGGTTACTGGATGCAAATTAAGAAAGGATGATGACTCACCTGATGTTGATCAAAGTTCATATAGGTCAATGATAGGCATCCTGATGTATATCATAACATCTCACCCAGACATAATGCATGCTATTGGAATGGTAGTAAGATATCAGTCTGCACCTAAACAGAGTCATTTGCTAGCTGTCAAAAGGATATTCAGATATTTGAAAGAAACAATGACTTATGGTTTGTGGTATCCCAGAAATCAGAATTTTCAGTTAACTGCCTATTCAGATGCAGATTGGGCAAACTGTGTTGATGAGAGAAAAAGCACCAGTGGAGGAGCATTCTTCCTGGGTGACTCATTAATAGCATGGCTCAGTAAAAAGCAAGGTTCCATTTCCTTATCAACTACAGAGGCATGGTACATTACTACTGCTACCTATTGCACTCAGGTATTATGGATGATTCAGACACTTGTAGACTTGGAGGTAAAATACGCAGCACTGATCCCAATTTAGTGTGATAACGTTAGTGCCATCAGTGTGTCTAAGAATCCTGTACTCCACTCCAAGACCAAGCATATTCCCATAAAATACCATTTTCTGAGAGAGAAGGTCACCAATCAGGTTGTTAAGGTCCATTATATTCCAACTACAGAACAAATTGCAGACATATTTACTAAACCCCTAGCCAAGACACCATTTGAATATGTCGGACAGAAGATGGGTGTCATCCCGTCTCACACCTAAGAGAGTCCATCCTGTTAGGGGGAGTGTTGTATTGATTGAACATCTGATACCTCCTAAAAATTCTACAACAGCTCAGGGGAAGCATGTTTTCTTTGACATTGATGTCAAAGGGGCAGAAAAGAAGTGGTCCGGACCGGATGCTACAGTTGGAGGTCCAAACATATTAGCGCAGTCGTTCAGGGTTGCCATCAATGCCAAAGGGGGAGATTGTTGGCATGTTTATCAGGTAGGTGTGATTTTCATTGATGAGAAGATCAAAGTATGCAGCGATGGAAAAACAGGGACAACGTAAGCTCAGAAGAGAAAGTGCAATGGTGCACGCAGAGTGAAAGAGTGTGCTTGTTCATTTGATGGAAAACAGGGAGCCAAGGAAGATCAACAGCGTAGGGATAATGGCAAGGAAAGATTAGAAGCGTAAACTCCACTTCAGAGTTTCGGATATCGGGATATTGAGAAGTCAAGAGTTGAGACTCTTCAACACAGGAGTCCCGGAGTTGCGAAATATGAAATCCCGAAAGGGGCACATCAACAGAAGTCTTGCAGATCGGGAAATAACTCCATTTCGGAGTTTCAGATACTGGGAGATTGAGAAGTCAAGAGTTGAGACCCTTCAACATAGGATTCCAGGAGTTGCGAAATACGGAATCCCGAGCTCCCAAAATAGGCACATAAATGAAGAGTTTTGTAGACCGGAAAATAACTCCATTTCGGAGTTTCGGATACCGGGAGTTGGAAGAGTCAAGACTCTTCATCATCATGAGTCCCAGAATCGTGAAATGAGAAACGCTGAAATCTTGGAAGGAGGAGGAAAATTTTGAGTACCGGGAGTTGGAAGAGTCAACACTCTTCATCATCAGGAGTCCCAGAATCGCGAAATGCGAAACGCCGAAATCCTAGAAAAAGGAAGACAATTTTGGGTACTGGGAGTTGGAAGAGTCAACACTCTTCATCATCAGGAGTCTCGGAATCGTGAAATGCGAAACGCCGAAATCCCAGAAGAAGGAGGACGATTTCGGATACCGGGAGTTGGGGATGTCAAGAACTCTTACTATAGGAGTCCCGAAGTTGTGAAACCCGAAGTCGCGAAATGCGAGATTGTGAAATGTCAAAGACTCCATACCAGAGGTTCAGATACCGGGAGTTGGAAGAGTCAAGTGACGAGACTCTTCATTGCAAGAATCGCGAAAGGCTAAAATGCGAAATGCCGAAATGATCAGAGCTAGTGTAACCAAGCTCCATTTCGGAGCTTCGGATACCGAGACATGGAGCATCAAGAACTCATCGCCACAGGAACACCGAAGTGCCAAAAAGTGAAATCACGAAAGCACTATATGGATAAGTGCTCGGTCACCTCTCGTAGTCACATGGTCAAAGAGCTGTAGAGAAAATCTTGAAGCAGCAAGCTCCATTTCGGAGTTTCAGAGATCGCGACTTGGAGAGTCGAGATGCCTCACAACAGGATTGCCAAATTGCTGAAATGCCGAAATGAGAAACACGTTTTGGCTCAGCCTGTGGTCACAACCATTGGTCACATCGATGAAAGATGAAGGAAGGAGCTAGTGCAACCAAGCTCAATTTCAGAGTTTCGAGGACCTCGACATGGAGCGTCAAGAAACTCTACCACAGGAATGCCGAAATCTCGAAATTCCAAAATGCGAATTAAACGCAAGATCCTATGGATCCAATCCAACGGTGCAGGTGAATTTAAGTGTGATCAGAGAGCTACTGTTGCACTTTAGATTGTGACTTCCAGAAATGACTAATGGCTTTTGCCAAAGGAATCAAACAGGCTTCAGTGTGATTGCCAGAGAAGATGAAGAGGGTTGAGGCATCTTCCAGTCGAATGAAGATTATTCTTAGAGGTGGTTGACAGATGGAAGAGTGTTGGAGCTTGTAACTGCAACATAGAGGATTAGCTCAACTTTGGTAAAGAAGATGAAGAGTCTCTACTGCGAGATAGGCTAAGGAATCTCGACTTAACACCCAATGATGATGTACACATGGATCTAATTGCCAGAGAAGCTGAAGAGTGGCAATTATGATCGGGAAGATCACTCGACATGGAGAGAAAGCATGCACAAGTTGCACCGAGACTATAAGTATGTAGAACAAAGAAGAGAGGGGTTGCTGTTGTTGTGAGGGATTCAGGAGTGTAGAAGGAGGAGTGTGCAACAACTAAAATAGAGAGAAGAGGAATGGTGCATTGAATGGACATGGCGCATAGAGTATAAAAGGTAGAAGCAATGAAAGTGCAAGGCATGTGTGTAGCAAGATAGTGAGACACTAAAGGAAGGTTGAGGTGCTCTGGTAGAGAAAAATAGAAGATTAGAAAAATGTAAGAAGATGCAAGCAGAGAGACATTGAGACAGGAGAACAGAGCAGCATAACAGAACAATGATAAGCCTGGTAAGCCAATGATAAATATTGTATCACTGTGATAAATTTATAGATAGAAAACTATATATTTCAGGGTGGTAGGGTGGTTCTAGGGAGGACTGTTGTCCTCAGAGGTTCAAGTGGCTGATTGAACAAAGGGAGTTGTAGATTCCATTTGGTTGCAGCCAGAAAAACCAGGGTGGCAGGGTGGTGCAAGGGAGAACTGTTGTTCTCTGTTTTACAAGTTGGTGCCTGTATGATTGGAAGTTGGTGCTTCCATCCAGTTGGTGCTGGAACACCGACGAGTTGGTGCTTCCCTCTAGTTGGTGCTAGAGAAACCAGGGAGTTGGTGCTTCCTTCTAGTTGGTGCTAGAGAAACCAGAGAGTTGGTGCTCTCAACAAGTAGCAGCTTGCAAAACAGAGGTTGCAGCCTCATTATGAGTTGGTGCTCATATGTATGATAATGTAAAGAATGTAAAGATTACTTATCATATAAAGAAGAAGAGGTTTTTACCCCTTATGGTTTTCCTCAAGAAATATATTTCTCTGTGTATCTCATATGTGTGACTGATGCTGAATGTGCTATTACTTATTTCCCTGAATTATTGTGATTATCATTGAGTGCTTTGTAAAGAGTTAAAATAAGCATAATTGTTTAAGCATGGTAACAACTGATTCACCCCCCCTCTCAGTTGTCCAACCGGTACCACTATTAATGATGTGGCTAGGAGCATGCCACAAATTTATGCAGCCTTGGACAATAGTCAAGCCGCCCACCAAGATTCATTGATGGATATGGAAGGTATGATCGCCAACCATCTAATTTCTATTTTAATTGACCCTGGTTCTAATTTGAGTTATGTTGCGCTCATTCTGTTGATAAGTGTAAACTGCAACCAGTTAGACATGTTAAGCCATGGTTGGTACAACTAGCCACTAAGACCAAAACAAAAGTAACAGAGATCATACCAGCTTGCCAATTCATCATGGATGGAATTCCCACCCGAGCGACCCTTAACATACTTCCCCTGGGATCTTTTGACTTGTTGATTGGTATGGACTGGTTGGATGCTTATAAAACTAAGTTGGATTGTTACCATAAAATTTTAGAATGTGTAAATGAAGAACGGGGAAAGATAACCCTCTAAGGTATTCAAAAGCCTATCTTAGTGAGACAAATATCAACCTTTCAAATGAAAAAATATTGCAGAAAGGGGTGTCCTTTATATGCAATACAGGTGTTGGAATCTGTTGAGGATGATAAACCAAACCTAGAGGACCACCCCATATTAAGAGAATATAAAGATGTGTTTCCAGAAGAGGTACCAGGTCTACCACTGAGAAGAGACATTGACTTCTTGATAGAGCTTTCACTAGGAGCAGTGATAACATATAGAACGCCATATAGGATGAGTACGCCAGAGCTGGTTGAGCTCAAGATACAACTAAAGGAGATGATGGACAAAGGCTACATCCGACCCAGTGTATCTCCGTGGGGAGCACCCATCTTGTTTGTGAAAAATAAAGATGGCACACTCCGACTGTGCATATATTATAGACAACTCAATAAGACAACCATAAAGAACAAGTACCCCTTACCAAGAATTGATGACTTGTTCGACCAATTGGGAGGTGCTTCCATTTTCTCGAAGATTGAATTAAGGAATAGATACCATCAAGTCTAAATTAAGGATGAATACATCTATAAAGAAACTTTCAGAATGAGGTATGGTCACTATGAATTTGTGGTGGTGCCATTTGGGTTAACCAATGCCCCCACCACTTTTATGTGCTTGATGAATAATGTACTCAACAAATTTCTCGACAAATTTGTATTGGTTTTCATTGATGATATCCTAATCTAATCCAAGAACAGAGAGGAGCACGAAGAACATCTTAGACTTGTACTTCAAATACTAAGAGAGCATCAACTCTATGCTAAGTTTAGTAAGTGTGACTTTTTCCAGAAGAAAGTCCATTATTTAGGCCATGTTATTTCTAAAGAAGGGGTGGCAGTAGACCCTGACAAGATCAGATCTATTATGGAATGGCCCACCCCAAAGGATGTATATGATATCAGATCCTTCATGGGATTAGAAGGATACTATAGAAGGTTCATAAAATGGTTTTCCAATATTGGTTGTCCAATCACTGCCTTTCAAAAAAAGGCGGTTAAATTCACTTGGACATCAAAATGTGAAGAAATATTTCAGGAATTGAAATACCTTCTGACCCATGCACCCGTGATGAATATTGTAGACCTGAATAATGATTTCCTCATGTGTATAGATGCCTGCAAGGAAGGACTTAGAGGAGTCCTTATGCAAGAGGGATGTGTAATTTGCTATGCATACAGGAAATTGAATGAGCATGAAATCAATTATGTGACCCATGACCTAGAGTTGGCTGCCATAGTACATGCTTTAAAAATGTGGAGGCATTAACTCCTAGGTAGGATATTTGTGCTTATGACATACCATTGTGGGTTGAGGCACCTATTTGATCAATCGAAACTCAATTCTAGGCAAGCTAGGTGGTTGGCTCTCCTTAGTGAGTTTGATTTCGAAATCAAACACATCAAAGGAAAGAAAAATAGGGTGGTCTATGCCCTTAGCAGAAGTATAAAAACGATTCACCTGGAAGCGATAAGCACTTGTGAAATGAATGTTATGGAAAGAGTTAGGAATGCGCAAGAAACAAATGCATTCTTTAAGACCGTGACCTCATACCTAAGGCAAGAGCCTACAGGGCTAAAGTATGAAGGCTACCAGATGCTCGATGAAGGCCTGCTGCCTTACAGAAACAAAATGTATATTACAAACTATGACGACTTGAAGAGGTTCATAATGGATGAACTACACAAGAGACCATATACTGGTCACCCATGATATCAGAAAATGATCACGGCCACTAGGAAACAATTCTATTTGCCCGGATTGAAGAAAGACATAGATGACTATCTAGCTAAGTGCCTAGAATGCCAAGAAGTTAGGGAAAAACACCAATACCTAGCAGGGTTGTTACAACCCCTACCCATCCCAGAATGGAAATGGGAAACCATCTCCATGGATTTAATCATCGGATTACCAAAATCAACCAAGAAAAATGATGCCATCATGGTCGTGGTGGACAAACTGAGTAAGTCTTCTCACTTCATTCCTTTCAAGTCAACTTGCAAGAAGATATATATTACCAACATCTTCATGAAGGAGATATTCAGACTGCATGGAATTCCTAGGGAAATTGTATCTGATAGAGACACGAAATTTACTTCAAGCTTTTGGAAATCCTTAATGGCTGCTTTTGGGACTAAATTTTTGTTCAACACAACCTATCACCCTCAAAATGATGGACAGACAGAAAGAGTAAACCAAATATTAGAAGAAATTCTAAGGATGCATGTAATGCATCAACCTAATAAGTGGGAAGACTACCTACCATTGGTAGAGTTTGCCTACAACAATGATTGTGAAGAATCCTTGAAGATGAGCCCTTTTGAAGCCTTCTACGGTAGACAACGAAAAATCCCAATCARCTAGAGTAATCCAGTGGAAAAAATTACCATCGAACCCAACATGCTGAAAGAAATAGAACAACAAGTGATTCAGATAAAGAAAAATATGAAGATTGCTCAAGATAGACATAAAATTTACGCCGACAGAAAGAGAAATCCCTGAGAGTTCAAGATAGGAGACCATTTCTATCTCAGATTTAGGCCCAGGAAGAGTTCCCTGAGAATGTTAGCTTGTGCCAAGATGGAACCTCGATATTGTGGACCCTTTGAGGTCTTATATAGGGTGGGACCTGTAGCTTATAGTCTAGCACTCCCTCCCGTAGTAAAGGCACATAAGGTTTTCCATGTTTCATTATTGAAGAAATATGTACATGATTCTAATCATATAATTGACTGGTCTATGATCCAGGTGGAGCCAGAGGGAGAATTCCTGCCAGAACCCCAATGCATACTAGACAGGAAGGAAACCTCACTCAGGAACCAAACCATTGCACAGGTCAAGGTGCTATGGAAACACTTTGGCCCAGATGAGGCTACGTGCAACATGGAGGATTCCATGAGACATGCATATCCGATTTTGTTTACTCATGTTGTTATAGGACTAATCACTAGGTGCAGACACTAATTGATCTCCCTATATCCACCTAGATCTAGAACAAAACACACCAAAACATGACGCTTTCCTTAAGTTTTAAATATTGAATTTACTAACCAAAGAGGGATAGGTGACATACCGTTTAAATGCCGCTTCCTCTCACTATCGCCATCCTAGCTTCATTCCAACACTCATACAATGATGAACCTACAAAAGAACGCAACCAACCAAAGTCACAGTAATAGCATAAACTCAATATAAACCTATGTATGTGATCAAGGAATCATACAATAAAACACAACAAGCTTTATAGAAAAGAATTGTATTACTGTATCATATTAAATGTGAAAGAGAGATTACAACCATGGCCTTGATGTCGTAAGGTCCCTTCCAACTGTCCTTCGTTACCCACACACTTTCACTCCAAGAATTCTAAGAGCATAGATCTGATAGTATTCACAATCTATCTTGACAAAGGCAAAACTCAAAACCACTCTAACCAAGATAATAATTCCAAGCCAAATCCAACTTAGCCCTTATCCATGAGAGATCCTCTCCTTTTATAAGTTGAAGAGGATAAGGTGAGGAGGTTAGGATGATCCCACTAAATCATGAAAGCAAGTAATATCCAAACCATTTGGATACCACCTCACCATGGAAGTTTCTCCTTCTAGAAGATTCAAGAAAATGCTCATTTTTCCCACGTGTAAGCATTCTCGCACCTTGCCTATGGAGCAACCTGTGAACCTCTCGCAACCCAGCTATGGTGTAGCCTGCGAGAATTAGGAATTCTCGCACCCTAGATATAATGCAGCCTGCGAACATCCTTTTTATCTGGTTTTTACAAAGGAAAATGCAACTTCTTTTCTCAGGAAAAGTTCTTCTCCCTTCCTTCTTCAGGAACTCAGCCCACTGACCCCTCCGAAGGCAACATATAGGTTTACATCATTAACAGTCATAGGGATGACGAAAATTTGTAACACATGTATATACATATCATGTTGACAGATAGAACATCGGGGACAATGTTCTTTTAAGGGGGAGGGAATTGTAATACCCTGTTTCCCCCAATTTGTAATTATAACTATATTGGCCAAGGAACTATGGAAAACTCAAAGGTGTGAATCTTTTACTTAATGGACCTTTGTATAAAAGGTTGATGAATGTAAATTCTATTATTTTAATAGAAAATGGATACATGTTGCATGACTATTGGATAGGGGATGTGCTAAGAAGAGACCACGAATGCTATGAAAAGGTGGTGGAGGGGACTAGGAATGGTTGCGTTAACCTCCACCGAACCAGTACTTTGCTGTATTTAATTTCTTAGGATCAGAACAACCCTTTGAACTAGGAATGAATTACAGTCAGGTGGGTAGGTGGGAAGACCTCCTCAAGAGTTAATGAGGGGATGGGGCAGACTGCCCATCTGTAAGGCTTCTAGACCTGACCATGAACTGGGAATTCGAGCCACACATAATCTTGTTGAGAAAGGAAAGAAAGGAAGTGTGGTGGGCAGAGGAAGACCTACGAAGAGTGCAGAGACAAGAGCCCAAGCTCTCGAGTTCGAGGAAGGACTGAGAAAAAGGGGAGTGAGTTATGATCCTAGAAAATAGAGACCGAGCTGGGAGAAGGAGAGTAACCTTCGTCCCTATCTATTTCTGTATTGGGAGAAGGAGAGTAACCTTCGTGCCTAACTTCCGTTGAGCTGGAAGAAAGAGATGGAATCTCAAAGAATCGTGGTCTAAGCTCGGGGGTGGCCAGTAGTAAAGCCATTAGGAGTGATTGAGCCTATGGTTGGGTGGAAACGAGCACCCCTTTCAGTAGACGCATCATGCCTTATGGTTCTGATAAGTGTTTTCATGCCTTGTGCTTTGAATTGGAAATAATGGATGCATGCATGTATTTATGTGTCTATAAATGGTTTCTGTATTGAAATTATTAAGTTATGAGTATGCGTTTGTTCCCTTGAGAACTTATGCTTCTGCTTGATTTTCCATATGCACCAGTTTAATTCCTCGAAGGCGTTTCCCCAGGTAATTAAAACACAGTTCCAGATTCGGAGCAAACCTCTTGGCACTGCTACTATTTTGGTAACCTCACGAGTTTACCTTGCCCCATTTGAATGCTTAAAGTTCTGCGAGTTAGGGAGGCGTTCCCTTTAGACTAGTAGTCTAAGAGACTTTGAACTTGCACCTAAGTCCTTAACCAAAAACCCGACTAAGAGTAGGGTTATTAACCCAAGAGTCATTTGAAGGTCCATGTGACCTGGGCCTAGAAACCCTGCGGTAAAAGGAGTTAGCTCATGAAGGTTTAAGAACCTCGGGAGCTCGAAGCTATGAGATGTCAAATTTCATGATAGTCAAGTTACCTGAACTACTAGAGTAACAAGAACCATAGATGACTTAAGAATCTGAGAGCGAAGATGGATGCGAGCCGTTTAACGGGAGGAGAATCCATCTCAGTCGTCAGATCGACTCAAATACCCATTGGAATTAATGAATCAAACACCAACCACTCAATTTAATCGATGGTTGGGAATCATTACGGAGCGTGAAGGTGAAATTACCGGACATGCTAGTTCATGGCCCATAATCAACCAACTTYGTTGATATCATTGGGAATGGAAGACCAACGATGAAGATTAGATTAGAGTCGKGCGAGCACTTCCTAGATTGCGGAGGTTGGACCCCGTAATCACTGTGAAACGTTGATCTGCGAACGAAGATCGATGGTGGGGAATGATTACGGAGCACGGAGGTGAAATTAAAGGATGCGCTAGTTCGCAACCTACAATTCACCAATGCCGTTGATCTCGTCAATCTGGAAGATCAACGACTCCGGTTAGACCAAGTTGGGCGAGTAATTTCAGATTGTGGAGGTTGAGCTCTCTAATAAAGAGTGCACACGTTGGGGCTCCACAATCACTGTGAACCATCGATTGATGAAGACATCGGTATTGGCCAGATCATGACCTTCAAACCTAGAAACATTGCAAGGTGGATAGTCGTGAATCCCTTTGGAAATATGCGGAGTAACAAAGTCCTTTTGTATCGTTGATATGAGAGAAAGGACACGTGTCGACAGATTGTTGACTTTGGGTGTAATCACTCTAGGAGAGAGAGAGTGTGGAGAGGTTGAACCTCCTGAAGCCTGAAGAACCGAAGTGATTTGCAGCCGTCGATCTGTGGGAGACACGCGTCGACAGATCGTCAACTTCGGGTGAAATCACTCTAGGAGAAAAGGGGACATGTTGAATAAGAACTCCCAAAGGCTGGAGAGTCGGAGTTCATCTGAGCCGTCCATCAGCTGAGGACAGGTGTCAGTAGATCTTCCATTTCAGAAGATATCGACTTCAGAGGAAAGTGGAGTCACACGAGTAACAACCCCTGAACACTGAAGTCCCAAAGTAGATCATAGTCGTCAATCAGGAAATACGCGTTGCGCTCGATCTATAACTTCAGTTACATAGTAATTAGGAGGAGAAATGCATTGGAGTATTTGAAACTCCCAAAGCCCAAATAGCCGAAGTGATTTGTAGTCGTCGATTCGTGGGAGACATGCATTGATAGATCGTTAAATTCAGGTGAAAGCATTTCGGGAGAAAGCCAGTGTGGAGAGGTAGAAACTCCCAAATGCCAAAGTCCCGAAGTAAACTGGGACCGTTGATGTGGAAGGACACATGGTGCATGATCCTCGACTCCGGAAGAAAACGCTTCTAGAGAAAAAGGCTACAGAAATGTTTGAAGCTCCCGAATGTCGAAGACCCGAAATGAAACTAAGTTGTCGATTTACAATGGATGCGTGGCGCTTGATCTAGAACTCCAGGTATGAAGTACTTCGGGAGGAAAGGTTTTGTGAGCACCCGAGACTCCTGAACGTCGAAGTCCCGAAGTGAATCAGGACCGTCGAAATCCCCAAGGAAACGCAATGTCAGATGGTACACTTCGGAGGATTAATAATCTAGAGGTTTTGTGAGGAGGTGCTTCAAATTCTGCTGAAGCCTTGAGGCCCAAAGTCATTGAGGGTCGTTGATATTGAGGGAGAATAGGGACCATTGATCCCTTCACGCCAGTTCAGAACTTCGCCACTTCAAAGTTCGGAGGAATTGGCATGTGATGAATCAAAAACTCCCGAAGCTCGAAGTTCCAAACCGCTGGAATAGGCGCCTATGGCCTTCGCATTCAGTCATAGCCCTTGGTCATATGCGACGGTCACCGAAGAAAAAGGGGCTAGGCCCCGATTTCCAAATTAGAGACCATGGATAGAGGATTTGATTATTAAAGGAGAACGAAATTTTTACACCCTACCATGGGTGTTTTACATAGTCGAAGGTGAGTTGAGTGATCTACCCTCTTGTGAGAGTGAGCAAGAATATCATCTAAGTAAGCTTCAACTATATGTTTAAGATCATGAAATGAAAATGTCACGACACGTTGGAAGGTCACTCCAATATTTTTAAGACCGAAAGAAATTTTCTGGTATGCAAAGGTACCCTAAGGAAAAATAAATGACGTCTTGTGTTGATCCACGGGTCTGATTAGAATTTGATTATAAACTGAAAATCCATCCGTAAAGGAAAAGACTTCGCTTCCCACACACTCATCAAGAATATGGTCAATAAAAGGAGTGGGGAAGTTATCTTTAGAATATTCCTTGTTAAGGTCCTTGCTTTTTATCTATAGGAATGGGGTTAGACACCCATTCGATCAAGGGAACGGGTAGATTAAACTAGCATTGAGCAGTTTCTCTACTTCTGCCTTAATAGCGAGGGCCTTCCTAGAATTTACATCTCTAAGATGTTGACAAACAAGTTTATCATTTATATAGGTTTTAATTTCATGCTCGACAATGCTGGGGTCGATCCTTGGCATATCTTCGTATGACCAAGAAAATACATCTCATAATTCTTTGAAGAGATCAGTGTAGATCTGAATTTCTTCAGGGGAACAATCCATAGTGACATACACGTTCTTGATTTTACCAAGGGTTCAAGAGATGTCGATCACGACGGTAGGAGAAATATTCACCATTTTTCCTTCGTCATAAATACCATGTGTATCTGATGGAACCACGACGTGACCGATCATCTCACTCATGGTAGATCTAAATTCATCCTGTTCAATATTTATAAGTTCTGGGAGGAAATATGATCGATGATGCATATCGTCCCAAGGCATATCAAGACCAAACATGGCCTCTAAGATGGCTTCATCCAAGGGTAAAGTATCATCAAGGAAATCATGTGAACAAGATGATTGAGTGGCCCATATGGGCTCTAAAACAGGTTCCACCTCGTCCGTTTGCGAGGAAGGATCCGAGTTAGTAGTAGCTTCTAGAATAACCTGATACACAACTTATGCTACTAACAATGGCATTGCCATCCCAATGTGTGACTAACCTTCATACGACATAGTCGAGGAAGGTAGGGTCCAAGGGTCGTTGAAATATGAAGTACATAAAGGAACATACCTCATCGAAAATGAAGACTCACTGAAAATGGCATTAATATGGTGCATTGGTGCCGTGAAATCAAAAGTACCCATCAAGGAGGAATACATCCTGACACCAATATTCTCAGTTTCCTACTGAGAATTATCAATAAAAGGGACTGAAGGTCCCACCGATGCATTAGGACTAGAGTGCGCTAAGGACAACTGATCAATAATCACTATCTTCCCTTCGTGAGGAAAGCATAAAGTGCGGAAAACAGATGACACAACGAATGTCATGGAATAAGTCCAATTGCACCCTAGTAGTATATTGTAGTTAAGAGGCGCATCAACCACCTCGACGTCAACCTACACAATATTTCCACCTAACTGGACCGGGAAAGTGGGGAGGATCCCGTGGGGTCTAAAGTAATTCCCATTGTTAAGCCCTAATATTGGTTCATTACCCCTTAATTGGGGCATATTATATTAGTAATGTTATTTTATTTATGTCAGCTTTAGGCCATTAGTTGTAATTATACCTCCTAGTCTCCTATATATACCAAGGAGACATTTTCATTTTGAATCATCTTGTACTTGAACATTTAAGTGGG
>JASDQU010502890.1:52075-76192 GCA_032191745.1 Picea mariana | reverse complement strand
TGGTAAGTTGGGGAGGAGAAATGAGATCTATTTATACTTGGAGAGGCAAACCTACCTCTCTTGGATCTAAACCAAGTGTCCACCACCAAGCAAATGAGTAGATCTCAAGGCTATGGCGCACCATCTAGGGTTTGAAAGATAGATCTAGGGTGTGGAAAAATGTAGGAGGTGTTGGGATCAAGCAAAGAGGTGTGGGAGGCCTTGGGATTGATTCCAAGGAAGGTGAGAGGTCTCAAATAATTTTTAAAAAATCATTTGTGGAGTTTCTAGATGGAGGGGGGCGTAACTCTTCTTGGAGGGCGCAAAAAAAAGGGGGAAATTGAAGGAATGGAGTGGGATTAATGAGAAAAATGGAGTAGAATCACCCTAGGAGGTGATGTGGGGGTTAAAGTAAGTCATAACTCATGAGAGGGGGCCCCATTTAAGTCACAACATCCACCACCAAGGAAAAACGTCTATCCCCCTAGGGGGGCGTAACTTTTGAGTGTAGAAAGTGGGTAATGGGTTAGAATAGGTTGGAAAAGGTTGGGAGGGTCATGTTATGCTTAGGGAGTCTCTCTCTAACCATTATTTCACCTTTTCACATCCTCTAACTCATTATTACAACTTTTACATTTTGCCACGTTTGGACTTTTGCAATTAAAATTGTTGTTTTAGACTGACTGACACTCCGGGTGGACAAACCCATGGCTAAAGTTGTACGACTGAGCTGAAACTTGGTCCATGGATGTAGGGGGTGATATTCCATTTCTTTTGAGCACAAATACCCCTATCAAAAGTCCAAGGACCTAGTTTTTACAATTATTGCTCAAAAATAATTAATTAATTAAACCTCCAAACTTAGGGAAATTTAATTAAAAATTAATTAATTAAAAAAAACTAACTTAGACTCGACAGAATTCCGCGAAACTTTCTAAGATGTCTTGCATGGTCATTTACAATGATTCCCTATAATAGTTACCAAAACATAAGCCCACTAGAACGTTGTTCACCACTTTGGAGGAATTATTGCAAGTGTGAGGGAAAAGCTCAAGGGAAATCAGTAAGGCTGAAAAACCCAACTAATAACCTAAGGATAAAAAACCCTCAATGAAAGGAACTCTCCCAGTGAACCGATCCCAAGGTAACTGACCTAGACATGACTCATGCAAACCTATTACATTATTAACCCACGCAGGGGTGCGAAAATTCCAATTACAAAATAAACTGTTGGGGCCAAACACTGCCCTGTAGGACCAAAAGTCTTTGAAAACATGGCATATGATGATGTATCTCTTCATGGCACATGAGTTGACCACCAGTGGTAAATGGGTGGTCAACAGTATGGAATGGTATGGTATTGCTATTGGTATGGTATTGGTATTGGTATTGTATGGTATAGTATGGTATTGATATTAGTATGGTATTGGTATTGGTATGTTATTGGTATTGGTATGGTATAGTATGATATTGATATTGGTATGGTATTGGTATTGGTATGACATTGCTATGCACATCATTGCCAATGCATACATTTTTCATGCAACGGTATGCAAAGGTATTGGTATTGGTATTGGTATTGGTATGCAATGGTATGGATTGGTATGGTATGGGTATTGGTATTGGTATGGTATGCGATTGGTATTGGTATTGGTATTGGTATGGCATGGTATAGTATGGTATTGGTATTGGTATTGGTGTGGTATGGTATGGTATGGTATGGTATAGTATAGTATTGATTTTAGTATGGTATTGGTGTTGGTATGGAATTGGTATGCATATCATTGCCAATGCATACCATTACCATGCAATGGTATTGGTATTGGTATGCAATAGTATGGTATTGGTATTGTTATTGGTATGCAATGGTATGGTATTGCTATGGTATAGTATGGTATTGTATTGTATTCGTATGGTATTGGTATTCTTAGGATTTGCAAGAGAGAATTGAGCACAATGGAAATGTTATGTGGAACTTTATCTCATATTCCTGTAAGGATTAGGGATGAGAAATGTAGTTTGGTTTGGTCCAAGAATCCTATTCTAAGATAATCAATTGCAAAGTTATGGTACAGTACTATGTTATGTAATGCAGAACAATTCAAAATCATTGTGGTGGAAGCCTCTTTGGAATATTAGAGCTCCTATGAAGACACGTGTTTATATGTGGCTAGTGTTGAGAGACAAGTTACTTCTTTGAGATCATTTGCAAAGGAGAAGTAACTAAGGGCCTGACATGTGTTCACTTTGTAAGATGGATGATGAAGTTATCACCCATCTATTAGTGAAAAAAAACTATGTTAGAGAAGGTCCAAGGGAAAGAAGGCCCTATGAATGTTGGATGAGAATCCAACTTATCCAAATAGTAGGAAAATATAAATAAATTAAACAAAAGAGGCAAATCCCTGCTAGGAAAACTATGTTTGTTATCAGGAGCCACAAAACAAGGGCTAGTATTTTCAAACTCCATAAATTGCAAGGAACATTCGACAAGTTCATAGTATTTAAGGGAAATAAAGGAAAATGATGTCAAAACGGGGAGCCATTGACAAAAACTAGGGAAAAAAAAAGGCAAGGGATCCTTCAGTATTATTGATACCTCATTTTCCATCCATATTACAAAGTCAGACCACTTTTTATTTTGTAACATTTCTTTTTCAAAATGAGTTGGATGTCGACCATATTTGTCCTCCTATCAAAACATGGTACATGGACTAGTTAAACTAATAAATATGTAATCATTTACTTTTTCTAAAAAAAATAAAAAAAATTCACATAATAAATATATTTACAAAGGTACAGATCAAGGCTTGTAAACCTTTTTGGCCACTATGATGTATGGCTTGGAGTTTTGCAAGCCTAGCTTTGGAGGCTTTGTCCTAAAACATAAAGTAAGTCAATTGAACTATGCACCAATAAAATATAAAAATAGTTTAAGAAATTTAATATAATATTATGAGAAAATTGAAATACTTGGATACTCTCCTCACTAGACTTCCTCCGTGCACCCGACTTCTCATATGATTTTACAAGTTATTTCCATACTTTTATACTGACATCAATTGGCCTTTTTTTTAGTCTTAGCTCGGGCGAGAGTTTTTTTATCTTCTTTGTTTGATTGCACCTAAATCTCTTGCAATTCTGAGACATTTGTCTTTTCACCTTTTTTACTGACCAATCTATGCCAAATTCATATTCCATGTCATGAATTACAGCTTTATGCAGGTGCATTGGTATCTTTGAGAATGACAAATGGAGATGGTCTTTGAACCGTTGAAGGCATGATTCCTTCAACCTATTCAAAAAAACCTTCCCAGCATCTGACATTCTAATTTCACCTGAAACCATGTCATATTATATCCTTGTATCATATTTCCCAATGAAAGTTCCAAAACATGGCGTGGTGGATGAAGTTTGGCTCCTAGGATAGGCTTTGACATTCGAGGTCTCCGCTCTCTATTCCATATTCTTAGAGGTCATTGTATATGATTTCCTCCTTGATTTTCTGCTCGATCCAAGAGTGGTTGGGGAATCAATTGACTCCCTTTCACATGTTTGATTTGCTTGCAATGTCTCAGGGGTCTCAGTGGATCGTTTTTCTAAGTATTTTGCAAGCGTTTTCAAGTCTACACCGTCAAGTTTTTTTATGGCCTATATCCCCAATATCGAAGCCAATACATCTTTCTCCTGGTCAGTCTCATGTCCCTAGATATATAAAATAATTTTTTTGTGTTAAAATTTTCAATAAAAAACAAATAACTAAAAATAAAATTAAAAAAATGGGACAATTAAAAATCTATAAATTGAGAAAGACTTACCTCATTATGGATAGAATTTGTTTCCTTCCCTATACTTGACATTTTAAGCAAGCTAGGGCAAATCCATTCTGTCAAGATTTGGGCAAGTGGACTTTGTGACGATTTTTGAAAGTGCTTATTTCTTCTCTCTTCTTCCTGGTCTTTTTTTTCCTATTCTAATAAGGATAAGCAAATGTCAAACTCAGATAGACCATAAAATATGAAGAAATTTATATGTAAAGAGGTTGAGTTGTGAAATTTGATAATTGTTTTACCTGAAAATCTCAGTTCGCCCTTAGGAAACCCCCAAATCGTGCTCTGGTCTCACCCTATCTCCATTCGCCCTATGAAACACCCAAATCGTGTTGGAGTCCAAATCTAGTTTGAAAATTAGTTGGTATGCTCACACCTAATCTCCCTTCACCCTAGGAAACACCCAAATCATGTTGGAGTCTAATTGTATTTTGAAATTGAGTTGGTCCGGTCGTAGACTATCTCCTCTCACCCTAAGAAACACCCAAATCATGTTGGAGTCGCCTTAAGAAACACCCAAAATGTGTTGGAGTCAAAGTGCAGCAAGAAATTCCGTTGAACTATCACGCTCTATCTCCATTTGCCTTGGAAAACACTCAAATCATGTTGGAGTCAAAATGTAGAAGGAAATTCAGTTGGACAAGTCACAATCTTTCTCCATTCGCCATAGCAAACTCCCAATTCGTGTTTTTGTAATTATTCCCCTCCAAAATGTCAAATTCGTCCCCTTTCCCGTAGATATATGTGTTTTTTAGGTTTTACATATCAGTGGGCATATTCATCCCCTTGCCCGCAGATATTTTCGTTTTATAAAATTTCTACATATCAATCGGCGCTAAATTGGGTGCCAACTACGCCTAGTTTAGCGTCGATTTATCTCCTTAATGTAATCAACTATGGGCACCTTAGTGGGCGCAAAAAATGCCAGGGATTGCGCCTAAATCTGGTCAAAACGTGTCCATTTTGGGCCTAAACAGTGATCCACCATTGATCCAATCACATGCAGTTCTCAACTACAACATTACTCAAGACAATGTCTCACCTTTAGTAGCTCATTCACTATCTATCCCTATGGTTTGGTTGGATCATGATCTAAATAAAAAATTCCTTATGTGACCACTACCACCATTTGCACAACCTCCACTGATAGAGTATGAGTCTTTGAATCATTTGAACAACTTAGACTTGCAAATTGATATTATAGCGTCACACTTGGGAGCCACCAATCCACTCTCTTTTCCCATGTGTTAAAGTGTTATTTCCTCATTAACCATGAATTTCGATGACGATGAAAAATTATTTGATGTTATACCTTATTTTAATGGTCCTTGGGATAACTTCCACTTTAGTTCTCCTATTGACTTCCTACCTAAGCTACCCACTCCACTATCATGCCCTTAGACTCCATCTCCTCTAGAAATATCTTTGATTCTTGCCTACTAGCACCACATATCGCACTTGACATTGACACCTTGGACAACTCTTATGATCATTGATTTTTCAACCACATGGATTCTTGTTTAATATTTTGAAGATCCAAACACTTCCATGATATTAATTACTCTTGATAAATCTAATAAGACTTTTGAATTGATGTTTCGTAGATGCATGGATTTGAACTAGATATTGATATTTTCGTACATTTGCATCATTTAGTTAGCCATGGTTGGCTTAGCAAATATGTAGCAATTTTTATCACCCCTATTGACTTCAACCTTCTTTTTAGGTGCAATTATGTATGTTATGTTATAGTATGGTATTGATATTGGTATGGTATGGTATTGGTACGCAATGGTATTGGTATTGATATTGGCAATGCATAAGGGTATTGGCAATGCATATTGGTATTGGTATTGATATTGGCAATGCAATGGTATTGGTATTGGTATTGGTATGGTATGGTATGATATTGGTATTGGTATTGTATTGGTATGCATATCATTGCCAATGCATACCATTTCCATGCATTGGTATGCAATTGTATTGGTATTGGTATTGGTATTGGTATGCAATGGTATCATATTGGTATTGGTATGGTATGGTATGCTATTGGTATTGGTATGGTATAGTATGGTATTGATATTTGTATAGTATAGTATGGTATGGTATGGTATGGTATGGAATGGTATAGTATGGTATTGGTATGGTATGAAGATTTTTAGGTCCTATCAAGCTTGCCTTCTGGGTCTGTCTTTGACCATAGATAGGTTCTAAGTTTCAACTGTTTTCTGAAGTATTTGTTGCTATTTTATAACAACCAATAGTCAAAGAACTTATGTTGATTTGTTATGGTTATACTTGCGATTTTGGGTGCTCTAGCATGTAGTTTTAGTGACCAGATGTTAGCACATTCATACCAAAATAAATATCACACACCTATAGATCTTTACAACTAAAAATAAACAGATCTAAGAGACTAACACATGCATTTTTGTACACAGGTATCTTTGGTCAACATGACCCTGGATAAAACCCCCTGGGGAAAACCAGTTTGGGATATATATGTATATATGAGGAAAGCAGAAGATGGAATACATCAAGTAGAATATATGATAGAACCTGATACAATAGCAGCCCAAAATGAGCTGATATGCAAGCCCAAATTCACCAAGTGCACCCCAGGAAGGTGCGCCCCACATACCAGCTGGAAAAACCATTGAAATTGCTCCAACTGCAAACTGTGAGCTCAGATCTAGAAACCCCTCCACGGGAATGAAGCTTTGTTGAATGGTCTCCCTCTTCAACTGATCTCACTGCAATCTGATGGCTAGAAGTCCTCCTACAACAAATGCACCCCAATCTGGAAATGCACCCTCCACAGAAGTAGAACCTCTCTCCTAAATGAACAAGACAAGTAGTTGGTAGCCTCCCTCCATGAAAGATAGCGCCCAAGATCAAGCATCCTCACAAAATTGACCTCATCCTCATCCTCCAAGAGCTCCTCTCACAATGAACAAAAGAAGAATGAATGCCTCCTTCACCCTTTGCGCCCCTCTTTGACATGCATAAGGAGACCTAAGATATGGATGGTGGATATCATCTCATCTCCCATCTAATCAATGGTTGAGATCTCTCCATAAATATCTAAATCAATAACCCACTTTGGGTTAAGTTTCCTAAGTCAACTTTATGTTTCTAATTCACCCCCTTTGTGAATTAATAGTCACTTTTAGGCCAAAAATGACTAAATTTCACTTTAGACAAAGTCAAAGTGAAATTAGACAAAAGTACAAGGTACAAATTGTATAGTCCATCCCACATGTGCTAAGGAGGTCACAAGCACATGGGTAACACCTCCCAAGGTACAAAACTCAACACTCCCTCTTACCGAGGAAGGTGTTCCTCACCAAGCCCATCTTTCCTCTGAAATAGACATGCTTGCCCTGTGGCAGGGCCTTGGTGAGAATATTTGCAACCTGATCATCTGTAGATACATACTGCAATTGAACTTCCCCTCTCTGAACCCAGTCACAAATGAAGTTGTACCTGATCGCAATATTCTTCGACCGGTCATGAAACACTGGATTCTCAAAGAGTTTTATGCAACTCTGATTATCACAGTGAATGGCAGTCGGTGACATCTCCTGACCAAATAACCCAACCAACATCTTACGAAGCCAAATGGCCTTGCAACTGGAATGACTGGCCACCATATACTCTTCCTCGGCCAAACTCAAAGCAACTGACTTATACTTCTGGCTAAACCAAGAAACAAGTCTTGACCCCAAATTGAAGCAGCACCCTGAGGTGCTTTTCCTATCTGTAGCACATGCTTCCCAGTCTGAATCTGTGTAGCCAACCAAACTGACTCCATCTCCCTTGACATAGTCTAGCCATAGTCCACTGTCCCAGCAACATATCTCAAGACATGTTTTTCCCCAACCATGTGCACACTCTTCGGCTCAACCATGTACTGACTATGAGTGTTCACGACAAAAAAATTATCTGGTCTGGTGTTAACCAGATACATGAGTGAACCGATCAACTGCCTGTATACTGTGGCATCCACCAACTAGCTATCTAAAGCACTAAGCTTCTTCTAGTTGGTGATCATAGGTGTATACATGGGTTTGCAATCCTCCATCTGAAACCTGCTCAAAATATCTACTGCATACTTCCCCTGCTCGAGAAATATGTGACCCTCCTCCTACCATACCTCCATATCCAGAAATTAGTACATCAATCCGATATCACTCATCTCAAACTCTGATTCAAGTCCCAGCTTTCACTCAGCTATGAGATCCTCGGCTCCAGTAATGAATAAATCATCCACATACAAAATGAGAATGAGCCTGTCCTCACCCCTAATGATGAAATAGAGGTTTGGATCATCATTGCTCTTCTCGAAGTCCATCTAAAGAAAATAAGTATCAATACGTGAATACCAAGCTCAGGGAGATTGCTTCAAACCATATAGTGCCTTCCTCATAAGACACACATGAGTCTCCCTGTCACTCACCTCAAACCCCTGTGGTTGCTCTGTGTACACCTCCTCCTCAATAAAGCCATTCAGAAATGCAGTTTTCACATCCATCTGGTGAATGCGCCAACCCATCTCTGCTGCTATGGAAATGATAGTCCTGATAGAAGTGTATCTTGCAACTGATGTGAAAGTCTCATCATAATCGACTCCCTCAATCTGTGAAAAGCCTCGCACCACAAAACGGGCCTTGTGTTTCTCCACGCTGCCATCTGCAACAATCTTGGTCTTGTACAACCACCTGGAAGTCACAACTGACTTCCCCACTGGCCTCAGAACCACATCCCAGACATAATTGCGCACAATGGAGTCATACTCCTCTACCATGGCCTCTCTCTAGACCTGATGGTCCACTACCTGTGCAAAAGTCTATGGCTCAGTATCCCTGATACTCGTCACTAGTGCCAAATATGCTCTCAATCTGACTGTGGCCTTCTCTCTCTGATCTGGCTCTTAGGCTCCCCTACATTCTCCCTAGCCTCCTTTAGGGTCTCCTGAAACCATCTAGGTCTCCTCTTTCCTGAAGCGGTCAACGGAGAAGTAAGGTCTCTCTACCCAAGAGTGACTACCTCAGGACTCGTCTCAACACTCTGAGATTCTGAATTCTATGCTCTCTCTGAAGTTTGTGCCCCATCTGAATGAACATGCTCTGACTGTGACCCTGAAGCTGTGCATGGTGACCTTATCACCCCTGATACTGGTGTACTCGAAATCTGAGGTTCTGCTTCCTCTGAGACTGCAATCGGCGACTCTACATCATCCTAAACTCCAAATCTCGACTCAAGAGATCTCTCAAAAGCCCTATCCTCCTCAAATCTAACATCTCTGCTCACCACCACTCTCCTAAGTGGCGGAATGTAGATGTGATAGGATTTTGACACCTCTGAGTATCCAATTAGAATCCCTTGTTGGGTTGTGGGATCTAGCTTTGTCCTCCTCTCCGAGGGGACATGAAAGAAAGTCAAGCACCCAAAGATCCTGATGTGCTTGACATCAAGCCTTCTACCAGTGAAGGCCTCCTCAGGAGTCATCTTCCCCAATATCCTGTGGGGGCTCCTGTTCTACAGGTAAACTGCAGTAGCACATGCCTCTTCCCATAAGTACAAATGAAAACTCTGATCATGCAGCATGGATCTCGCTGCACCGGTAATGGTCTGGTTCTTCCTCTTAGCAACCCCATTCTGCTGGGGGTTGTAAGGTACGGTCATCTGTCTCCTGATGCCATGATGTGCACAGAAGTCTACAAACTATCTCTAGGAATACTCTCCCCCGTTATTCGACCACAAGACTTTGATCTTCTTTCCCGATTGGTTCTCCACAAGAGCTCTGAACTCTTGGAACCATGTGAAGACCTCACTCTTGGCCTTCAAAAAATAGATCCAAGTCTTCCTCGAGTAGTCATCAATGAATGTGAGATAGTACTCACAACCACTCAAGGACCTCTAAGTCATGGGCCCACACACGTCCGTGTGTACTAAATCTAGTATCCCAGCTGACCTGGTGTCACTGCTGGGGAACGATGCCTTGGTAAACTTACCAAGCGCACACCCTCTACACACATCCTGATGCTCAATACTAATTTGTGGCACTTTGGTCACAACATCTCTCAGTCCTCCAAGAGCACCATGATGTAGGTGAGCCATCCTGCGATGCCATAACTCACATATTTGTCTGTTGTTGTCGCTACTCGTTTCCAATGCATGAAGTGGCTGAAAAAGTAATATGAACAGTTTCCCATCCCTCACTCCAATCACCTGTCTTGAGGCTAATGAAGACCCACGAGGATGAATCAGTACCTCGGTGGCTCTGAATGTCACCTCAAGACCTCTATCCTAGAGAGTGGAAACTGAAATCAAATTGTTCTTCATCCCAGGGATATAAAGAACGTCCGTGAACGATATATGTGGCATGCCATCTCTCTGAAAGGCAACTGTGTCAACCCCTGCAACTCTGACCACTCTGTCATCTCCAAGAGAAATCTCAATCCTGACCTCAGCGTCTCTGAGATCAGAAAAATTCTCTCGAAGTCCAATCATATGGATCGAAGCCCCGTTATCAATATACCAGATACTGGGTGTCGTCTCAACTGAAGTGCAACATATGAGGAAAGCACACTCTCTCTGAAACTGTGTCTAAAAGTCTATCTCCTCTTATGTAGTTGCGGTACCACCCTTCTTCTTCTTCCTGTTTGGGCACTATGCTGGATAGTGCCCGAACAGGAAGAAGNTCGAAGCCCCGTTATCAATATACCAGATACTGGGTGTCGTCTCAACTGAAGTGCAACATATGAGGAAAGCACACTCTCTCTGAAACTGTGTCTAAAAGTCTATCTCCTCTTATGTAGTTGCGGTACCACCCTTCTTCTTCTTCCTGTTCGGGCACTATCCAGCATAGTGCCCAAACTTCTTACAAACAAAGCACTTCACTTTGCTCATATCTCTCTTCTAACCACTGCTGCTCTCTCCTCCTCCACTCCCCTATGGTGGGGCCCCAAACTTGGGACCCTGTCAACCCCCATGGTCGACCTTCTTCTTTCCCTTTGTCCAAAGCGCAAGATCCTCCTCACCCTGACCAATTTGTTGCTGCTGCTGCTTCCACTGTCCAAAAGCCTCGACTGCAAGCCTAATCTCCTCATGGACGAAGTCATCCCACATCCTCTCCCATGTAGGCATGACCTCCCTGGCAACTATGCCACGTACAAATGGACCCCACGGTTTGGTGAAGCTATTCATAGCTTGCCTCACCAAAGAGTTAGGATCAACAACCTCTCCGACGACTCCAAGCTCGTCTATGATCTGAGTGTAATGACCAAGGAATGAAGTTACCGACTCATCCTTGAGTATGCAAATGCCCTTGAGTCGGTCATGAAGAACCATCTTTCGGTTCTCATTGGAGCCCTCATACAACTTGCATAGAGATGCCCACATCTCATATGCACAAGTCTTTATGATATGGTCACGAACTACATCACAAATAGTTCTCTTCGCCTTGTTGTTCCTTTTCCTGAACTCTACCACCAAGACGGGAGCAGTGACAGGAATGGGGGGAACAACTGCCTTGACTATATCCCATAGCTCGAGGTCCTCTAAGACGAAGATTATCCTCACCTTCCAAGGTGACCAATTGTTATCCCCTGCTAGCTTGTCCTCAACTCACATCTGAGATGCTGACATCTCTGCCAAACTGCAATCCCCAAATGATTCTCACACTACCAAGAAAAACATTGTCTCACTCCTGTCAACATAGGTGTGAAAAGAGACAAGTGTAATCTGACCTCGTTCCTAACCAAATAGGTGTGAAAAGAGGTCAAATCAAATCAGCCTCACTCCTACTACGTAGGTGTAAAAAGAGACTGATGACAAGTGTCCAAAACTGCCCAACTGTCCTCTGCAAAAATATTCCCTCTAACGACCACTAAATGAGTCAATGGTTGTCCTCAAAAATCTGCCAAGAAGATGTATATGACGGCCAACAAAATGTTGTCCCAACCACTCAAAATTTCAGCCACCTCTGCTCTGATACCATGAATATTTTCAAGTCCTATCAAGCTTGCCTTCTGGGTCTGTCTTTGACCACAGATAGGCTCTAAGTTTCAACTATTTTCTGAAGTATTTTATGATGTTTTATAACAGCCAGCAGTCCAATTACTTATGTTGATTTGTTATGGTTATACTTGCGATTTTGGGTGCTCTATCATGTAGTTTTAGTGACCAGATGTTAGCACATGCATACCAAAATAAATATAACACGCCTATAGATCTTTACAGCTAAAAATAAACAGATCTAAGAGACTAACACATGCATTTTTTTACACAGGTATTTTTGGTCAACATGACCCTGGATAAAACCCCCCCGGGGAAAACCAGTTTGGGATATATATTTATATATGCGGAAATAAGAACATGGAATACAACAAGTACAATATATGATAGAACCTGATACAATAGCAGCCCAAACTGAGCTGATATACAAGCCCAAAGTCACCAAGTGCACCCTAGGAAGGTGCACCCCACATACAAGCTGGAAAAACCACTGAAATTGCTCCAACTGCAAACTGTGAGCTCAGATCTGGAAACCCCTCCACAAGAATGAAGCTTTGTTGAATGGCCTCCCTCTGCAACTAATCTCACTTCAATCTGATGGCTAGAAGTCCTACTACAACTGATGTGCCCCAATCTGGTAATGCGCCCTTCACAGAAGTAGAACCTCTCTCCTAAATAAACAAGACAAGTAGTTGGTAGCCTCCCTCCATGAAAGCTAGCACCCAAGTTCAAGCATCCTCACAAAACTGACCTCATCCTCATCCTCCAAGAGCTCCTCTCACAATGAACAAAATAAGAATGAATGCCTCCTTCACCCTTTGCGCCCCTCTTTGACATGCATAAGGAAACATAATATATGGATGGTGGAGATCATCTCATCTCCCATCTAATCAATGGTTGAGATCTCCCCATAAATATCTAAATCAATAACCCACTTTGGGTTAAGTTTCCTAAGTCAACTTTATGTCTCTAATTCACCCCCTTTGTGAATTAATAGTCACTTTTAGGCCAAAAATGACTAAATTTCACTTTAGACAAAGTCAAAGTGAAATTAGACAAAAGTACAAGGTACAAAGTGTATAGTCCATCCCACATGTGCTAAGTAGGTCACAAGCACATGGGGAACACCTCCCAATGTACAAAACTCAACATGATATGGTATGGTATTGGTATGGTATAGTATTGGTATGGTATTAGTATTCTCCACTTTAGTTCTCTTATTGACTTACTACCTAAGCTACCCACTCCACTAGCATGCCCTTAGACTCCATCTCCTCTAGAAATATATTTGATTAGTGCCTACTAGCACCACATATCACACTTGACAATGATACCTTGGACCACTCTTATGATCATTGATTTTTCAACCACATGGATTCTTGTTTAATGTTTTGAGGATACAAACACTTCCATGATTTTAATTACTATTGATAAATCTAATAATATTTTTGAATTGATGTTTCATAGATGCGTGGATTTGAACTAGGTATTGATATATTGGTACCTTTGCATCATCTAGTTATCCATGGTTGGCTTAGCAAAAATGTAGCAATTTTTATCACCCCTATTGACTTTAACCTTCTTTTTAGGTGCAATTATGTATGATATGGTATGGTGTAGTACGATATTGGTATTGGTATGGTATTGGTATTGGTATTGATATGGTATTAGTATTGGAAGTCCGTTATGCAACTCAATTTGGATTTTATGCCCCCGGACCAAATTGGCCACATATCATTGAATGACTTGAGGAGGCGAGTTGCAACTCGTGATAAAACTCAAATTGGGACTCGGATGCACAAACCATCAGTGGAATTGGATTTAGAGCACCAGGTTTCAACTAGGTGGGCCCCTACGCTATCATTCCGTCAACAGAAAAACCATTTGTTGGAGTATCTCCAACATTAGGGTTTTGGTCAATGAAGCATACTGCAATTTCTGAAGATGAGGTCAATTTTCAAGAACACTATGCCGATGTTTTTGGATAGTGCAGTTGCATGGACCTTGTCCAAACAGACTTGTGGGAGCTTACGAAACTTTTTTATGCTGCTCAGTTTGGATTTTATGCCCCCGGACCAAATTGGCCACATGTCATTCAATGGCTTGAAGAGGCGAGTTGCAACTATCGATAAAACTCAAACCGGGACTCAGATGCATGAACCGTCAGTTGCATTGGATCTAGAGCACCTGGTTTCAACTATTGGGGCTCCTACCCTATCATTTCGTCCACCGGAAAACAATTTTTTGGAGTATCTCCAACACTAGGGTTTTGGTCAATGAAGCATAGTGCAATTTCTGAAGAGGAGGTCAATTTTCAAGAACACTATGTCAGGTCTTTTTGGCTAGTGTAGTCACATGGGCCTTGGCCAAACAGACTTCCAGAAGCTTATGGAAGTCCGTTATGCTACTTGGTTTGGATTTTATGCCCCTGGACGAAATTGACCACATGTCCCTAAATGGCTTGAGGAGGCGAGTTGCAACTCGCGATAAAACTCAAACTGGGACTGAAATGCACGAACCGTCAGTTGCATTGGATTAAGAGCACTAGGTTTCATCTAGTGGGGCCCATACGCTATCATTCTGTCGACCGAAAAACCATTTGTTGGAGTATCTCTGGCACTAGGGTTTTGGTTAATGAGGCATAGTGCAATTTCTGAAGATGAGGTCGATTTTCAAGAATAGTCTGTCAAGCGTTTTTTTCTAGTGTAGTCGCATGGGCCTTGGCCAAACAGACTTGCGGGAGCTTATGGAACTCCATTGTGCTGCTTGGTTTGGATTTTATGCCCCTGAACCAAATTGGGCACTTGTCCTTGAATGGCTTGAGGAGGCGAGTTGCAACTATCGATAAAACTCAAAACGGGACTTGGATGCACGAACCGTCAGTTGCATTGCATCCAGAGCACCAGGTTTAAGTTATTGGGGCTCCTACTTTATCATCTCATCAACTGGAAAACCATTTGTTGGAGTATCTCCAACACTAGGGTTTTGGTCAATGAGGCATAGTGCAATTTCTGAAGAGGAGGTTGATTTTAAAGAACACAGTGTTGGGTGTTTTTCACTAGTGTATTCACATGGGCCTTGGCCAAATTGATTTGTGGGAGCTTACGGAAGTCCGTTATGCTACTCGGTTTGGATTTTATGCCACCGGATCAAATTGACCACATGTTCCTAAATGGATTGAGGAGGCGAGTTGCAACTCATGATAAAACTGAAACCATGAATCAGATGCATAAACCATCAATTGCATTGGATTAAGAGCACTGATTTTCATATAGTGGGGCCCCTACATTATCATTTTGTCGACCGAAAAACCATTTGTTGGAGTATCTCAGGCACTAGGGTTTTGGTCAATGAGGTATAGTGCAATTTCTGAATATGAGGTCGATTTTCAAGAACACTATGTCGAGCGTTTGTTGCTAGTGTAGTCACATGGGCCTTGGCCAAACAGGCACGTGGGAGCTTACGAAACTCCATTATGCTGCTCGGTTTGGATTTTATGCCCCCGGACCAAATTGGCCACATGTCCTTGAATGGATTTAGGAGGTGATTTGCAACTATTGATAAAACTCAAACTGGGATTCGGATGCATGAACCGTCAATTGCATTGGATTCGGAACACCGTGTTTCAGCTATTGGGGCTCCTAGACTATCATTCTGTCGATCGAAAAAGCATTTGTTGGAGTGTCTCCAACACTAGGATTTTGGTTAATGAGGCATAGTGCAATTTCTGAAGAGGAGGTTGATTTTAAAGAACACTGTGTCGGGTATTTTTGGCTAGTGTAGTCATGTGGGCCTTGGACAAATAGACTTGTGGGAGCTTAAGGAAGTCTATTATGCTACTTGGTTTGGATTTTATGCCCTCAAACCAAATTGACCACATGTCCCTAAATGGCTTGAGGAGGTGAGTTGCAAATCGCGATAAAACTCAAACTGAGACTTAGATGCACAAACCATCAGTTACATTGGATTAAGAGCATTGGGTTTCAGCTAGTGGGGCCCCTAAGCTATCATTATGTCGACCGAAAAAACATTTGTTGGAGTATCTTCGACACTAGGGTTTTGGTCAATGAGGCATAGTGCAATTTCTTAAGATGACGTCAATTTTCAAGAACACTTTGTCGGGCATTTTTTGCTAGTGTATTCGCATGGGCCTTGGCCAAATATTCTTGTGAGAGCTTACGTAACTCCATTATGCTGCTTGGTTTGGATTTTATTCCCCCAGACCAAATTGGCCACATGTCCTTGAATGGATTGAGAAGGCGAGTTGCAACTATCGATAAAACTCAAACTAGGACTCAGTTGCAAGTCACATCAATTGCATTAAATCCAGAGCACCGGGTTTTAGCTATTAGGGCTCTTACGTTATCATTCTGTCAACTGAAAAATCATTTGTTGGAGTATCTCCAACACTAGGGTTTTGGTCAATTAGGCATGGTGCAATTTCTGAAGAGGATGTTGATTTTCAAGAACATTGTGTTGGGTCTTTTTGACTAGTTTAGTCATGTGGGCCTTGGCCAAATAGACTTGCGGGAGCTTACGAGAGTCTGTTATGCTACTCGGTTTGGAGTTTATGCCCCTGGACCAAATTGACCACATGTCCCTAAATGACTTGAGGAGGCGAGTTGCAACTCACGCTAAAACTCAAATCGGGACTCAGATGCATGAAATGTCAATTGCATTGGGTTAAGAGCATCGATTTTCATCTAATGGAGCCCCTACACTATCATTTCGTCGACCGGAAAACCATTTGTTGGAGTATCTTCGGCACTAAGGTTTTGGTCAATGAAGCATAGTACAATTTCTGAAGATGAGCTCAATTTTCAAGAACACTTTGTCGGGTGTTTTTGGCTATGGTATTGGTATGGTATTGGTATGCATATCATAGCCAATGCATACCATTGTGGTATGCAATGGTATTGATATTGGTATTGGTATTGGTATTGGCAGTATTATTGGTATGGTATGGTATGGTATGGTATGGTATTGGCAATGGCATTGGTATGCATACCATTTCCATGCAATGGTATGCAATGGTATTGGTATTGGTATGAAATGGTATGGTATTGGTATTGGTATTGGTATGGTATTGGTATGCATATAATTGCCAATGCATACCATTTCCAATGGTGTTGGTATGGTATCGATATTGGTATTTGTATGGTATGGTATGGTATTGGTATTGGTATGCATATCATTGCCAATGCATACCATTTCCATGCAATGGTATTGGTATTGGTATTGGTATTGGTATGACATTGTATGGTATGGTTTCAGTATTGGTATTGGTATGGTATCGTGTTGGTATTGGTATGGTATCGTGTTGGTATTGGTATTTGTATGGTATAGTATGGTATTGATATTAGTATGGTATTGGTATGCATACCATTGTCGTGCAATGGTATGCAATTGTATTGGTATTAGTATGCAATGGCACAATATTGGTATGGTATTGGTATTGTTATTGGTATGCAATGGTATGGTATTGGTATTGGTATTGGTATTGGTATGGTATGGTATGGCATTGGTATTGGTATTGGTATGGTATGGTATGGTATTGGTATTGGTATGTGTTATCACTCCACCAGTACTCCCAAGGCTGAGAAGGAGACCAACAGAGGTAACCACAGACCAAGCTTTTGGTTTGGTATCTAGCCCTACCAAACCAGAGAGTGCTCTCTCTAAGGTAACACTTAATAATCTAAACTGGAATGCAAAAGGATTTTAGGCTATATATTTCAGGTCAATGAGAGTTTTGAAATTATATGTTTTGTTGCACTGGAAGATGAAATCCTGGAGCTAGGACAATAAATCTGAGGGATCAGTTGCAGAAATTTCAAAAGGGGAAAGGTAGCTATAACTAATGTCCCAAAAGCATATCGTTGTAGTGTAAGGATGAAAGAACTAAAGATAAATGAATTAGTGAGCATAATATATGAATTCACTAATTGGAAAATAAACACATAGCTGCTAAAACGCAGATAAAACAGAGCATTGAATCCAATGAATTGTGTTTGATATTTTTAGAGATCTAGGATCAAAAGAAAGGAATATGGAATAATAAATATTCACATAAGAAAAGATAGAAAAACAAGGAACATTAACCATAACACAGGAATCCCTGTAAAATAGCTGTAACTTCTGATTTTATTACTGTCAAAATAGTATACTAGCTTCCCAGCTATCACTCTCACATTCCAACCCTTCTAATGACTTCATCAAGTGTATATATGGAAAATACAAAATATAACACCTCATCAGGTCGAAATTATATTGAAAACCCATCATAAATTCATTTGAGGAATCATCACCTAAAGGCTAGGATGGTTGAAACTGTTTCCACAATTTAGACAAGAGTTCAGGAGAGCATATCTCACTCATTGATTACAAATTTCTTCATAAAGAGAGGCAAAAACCAACTAAGAAGCCCAAAATATACTTAATAGATCACAAAATATTGAATTCGCTACCATATTTGCTTGATCATTTATCAAAAAGTTTCCATTCCAGATGGGTCGCGCTAGGAAACAGATGGGTCACACCAGCCTGCAGAAAAACAACATTTTTAGCAGAAGCGTCGCGTCGGTTTAGTGTTATTTTTGGACAACTTTTAGGAGTCCATTTTGAATTATGGAAACTAGGTCAAGTAGCCCCACGTGTCTAATTTACAATGAGACATAAAACTCAAGAAACACCCCATGGGAAGGGCTCCAACAACTGAATTTTCCAACCTCACTTAGAAACGCCGCGCCTGGTCAAAATGTGTGGCAAAAGTATGAAAAAGGTGAGGTTTTTTTAGTTTTTCATCAAAATTAGAAGCTATCATGAAAAATAAAGTTCACATTTTGCATGTACTCATCAATATTCATCCATCCATGTAGAAAAAAGTTGATTTTGATGCCCCGGGAGAAAGGGTCGCGCCTCTACGCAGCGTTGTGTGCCAATTTTTGCAAAATTCCAAAATTTTTAAAAATGCTCCAAAACTTTCAAAATTTGTCCCTTGACTGCTATGGATGATAGGATAAACATCCAAGGATGTTTCAACCACCAAATTCACTCTTTCACCCCTTTTTCTTGACCCTCTTTTCTTGTCTTGGACTTCTTGCAGTTTCCTTTTTAATTGTCGGATTCTGATTTTTGCAACCTGATTCTCTGTGTGGTAGTGAATAGCCATGTGTCTCCTCAACTTGTTGTCTCTATTTTACCTTTTGATCAGCTTCTCCAGGTGGCAATTTATCCTTCCAAGCCAATACTCCATGTTGTTGTCAAAATGCACCATAATTTGGTCATGTAATGATATTGGCTCTTTGGATGGGGACTCCTCCTTTTGTTGTTGTAGTGCTTTGAAAAGACCCCTATTTCTTGGTCTTTTCCTTACCACTTGACTTTCATGTTCCTCTTGATCATCTATGTGGATTATTTATTTTCTCTTGGCATCCTTTTTTGGTTTTCCTAAAAGAAGTTGATTTACCTTTAACTTCTCATTTTCTTGCTCTAAAAATGAAATGACAAACTTAGCTTTTGACAAATTATCTTTCAACTATTTGATTTCAGCATCTTTTTCCATCATGATGTGCTTTTCTGGTGTAAATTCATCATTTACCGCTAGGTCTATCACATCAGTGCCAATATGTGATGGCCCCTTATCCTGCAAGGATGCCTTAGGCTGTGATGGTGATCCCTATCCTGCTGATGTAGGCTTGGCACCTTCCACTATGTGTGGAGAAAACACAAGCCTCTTCTCTCTCTGATATGTCTTGGTCACCTCAGGTCTAGGTGCTTTTGAAAACTCAGCATGTTTTCTTGAAGAGCCAACCTCCATTGGTTGTGATGACATTGACCATGATGGTGTTGTTTCACTAAGAGAAACAATGGGACTAATGAATGATATGAGCAGTTTTTAGTTTCTCCAAGAAAGTTTCCCAGACTTTCTTTGTTGAAAGTTGATGCACAACCACAATTTTAATCAAACTATGGTGAAACAAGTTGGTGATATGATCCTTTCCCATGGTCTGAATCTTTTCAGTCATCTTCACCAAGCTTCTGAACAGAAAGTGGACAAATTAAGTGTTTTTGTAGAAGTGAATTGCATTAGCAACCTGACATGATACCTGTATAATCTAGAAAATCTCCCTTCACATGTAAAATATCTCATAATCAGCTTCATCAAAGGAGCATACTTGTCAAGTAGATGTCTGAAAGGAAAAACATGCTTAGGAGCATCTCTGACATTTGGTTTTAGGAACAATTTATAGTCATCAAGGTCTAATTCCATGCCCTTGAACCAAGTTTCACCATGATCTGGAATACCCGTGGTTGAAGAAATAATGTATGTTGAAACACTGAACTCTATACCTGCTATGAAAACCTTGTCTATGTTGAAATTGTGGGCAAAAAGGATTGCCAAAGGAACATGACAACCAACCTCTTGGATCTTCTCACAAAACTTCATACAACCAACATTTCTAAAATGTCTTTTGGAAAATGGAGAAGCATTGATTTCTCTCATGTTGGATGGCTCAAACCTTGAATGATGTCCTCCCTTGTGCACTTTCTTTTCAGTCTCTCTTTCACTCTCCATGAAATTTGTTGAAGGATAATACCCTAGACAAATGATCTTGATGGAAAAGATGGATTTTAGGGTTTGAATAATAAGGAAACAGTGATTTTGAAAGTAAAGTTGAGTGTTATAATGATGTGGGAGTTTCCTCAAAGGTTTGAGGAATCAAGGTGAAGTATGATGTTAAAACTGCAAGTCTATTTCATGAGATGAATATGGGGAAGTGAGGAGTTTTTCATTTCTTGAAATGAAAACGTAGTGGAAGGCTAGGGTTTGATGCAATCGGTGGTGATGGAGTAGGGAATGATAGGAAATGTTCAGTTAGGACTTCATGGAGGGTAAGTGATAGTGTAAGAAAGTAAAGGCTAGGATTCATTCACTAAAACAATGGACAATGAAAACTGCTAAAAACTTTGCTGGAGAAAACCCTCAGAAGAAATCACTTTATCCTCGATGAAATTTCTTGAGAAGATGGTGTGGATGATCACTTATTGTTTGTGGAAGTTTATAAGTCTTTGAACAATCTTTGGAAGCTAGAAAAATTGAAAATTTGTCTCGAAACCATGAACAAACCTTTACTTATAGAAAAACTACAAATTTTACAGAAGGGTCGTGTTCTGGGTCACGTGAGGGGTCGCTCTGAGGGTCGCACTGCTCCCAAAATGCAACAAAACCCTCGTTTATTTCACAAATTTTGATCTTTTTTTGAATTTGAGTAACTTAGGAACCTTTACAATTACCTTTGGAACTCCTTTGAACTTATTACATCAATAATGTAACATTTGTGACTTTTAAAACCAAGATTTTAAATAATTTTGTTACTACTCCTTCCTTTGGTGACTTTATGATTGAAATGGAAAAATGATAACCATGACCCTAGTGACCTAATGGTGACCTTGAAAATCATGATGATGGGACTGAGGTGATGGTGATGACTTATTTGAGTGATGACACATCAAATTTGGATGATGATGATGACTGGGACATGAAATTTTGCGAGGAGTAATAACATACCTAGACCAACTAACAAGCAATCAAATTTTACTTTGAAAATTTATTTGAGAATGTAATAATTTGACCTAAACCCTATAAACTAATTTTGAAAGAGCTAATTTGATCACTGGTGACTATTGTATTCTAACAATATGCAATGGTATTGGTATTGGTATTGGTATGCAATGGTATTGGTCATATTGTTATGCAATGGTATTGGTATTGGTATTGGCAAGAAATAAGGGTATTGGCAATGCATATTTGTATTGGTTTTGGTATGGTATTGGTATTCATATCATTTCCAATGCATACCATTGTCGTGCAATGGTATTGGTATTGGTATTGGTATGCAATGGTATGGTATTGGTATTGGTAATGGTATCGGTATTGGTATGGTATTGGTATTTCTATGGTATGGTATGGTATGGTATTGGTATGGTATAGTATAGTATTGATATGGGTATGGTATTGGTATTGGTATGGTATTGGTATGCATATCATTGCCAATGCATACCATTGTTATGCAATGGTATGCAATTGTATTGGTATTGGTATGCAATGGTACGGTATTGGTTAGCTAGTGTCAAGTGAAAAAATTGGCTTGGGAACATTACAGTGGTATCAGATCTCTGATCCTCCCATCCTATGAGGATTAGCGCATGAAGAGGTATAGTGGTATCTATATGGGACGAAGGAAGAAACAGGCAAGTGAAACAAAGGCCGAGATGGAGGGTTCAGGTGATAACGTGGAGCCCCAGGGTTTGGCTTTCTTAGCACATGAGTTCCATAAATCCATAAACCAGACAGAAAGTAAACTGGTCATCCACTTGTAGGAGAACTATGAGGCAAACCGTAAGGGACAAACCAAAATCATTGAGACCTTGAGGAAGGTAGATGAGAACTTGAGGAAGGTGGATGAGAACCAGTCAAGGATAGCCCAGTTGTTGTTACAGATGACTCACAAGGGTAAAGGTCCAGAGACATATGAAAACAGGGAGACTAGTGGATCACACGGTGGAAATAGGTATAATCCAGAATATGTTCCCTATCATCAATATGAAGGGAGGAATGGAGACATATGAAAACAGGGAGACTGGTGGATCACATGGTAGAAACAGGTATAATCCATAATATGTTCCCTATCATCAATATGAAGGGAGGAATGGAGGGGGCACACCACATGGATAGATAAGTAGCAGGGCTACCCCTATACCATACTTGCCCACATTCACAAATGAACATGCACAACATGAATAGGTGGATGACTTTGTTGAGTTGATGGCACGGTGTACCAGGGAGTACAACGATTTGAGTATAACGATTCAGAGGCAGATGTCCCTAGATCAATACTGTCAACTTAAATTCAGAAACAAGCCTAGGCCAAACCATGGGAGCAACTATGAGTTTGAGCGTAGAGTGGGGAAGATGGAGATTCCCTACTTTGTGTAATATACCGAATATAAAAAGTATGCAGAACAGAAATAAAATGCTAGAAATGGCAGAATAACAACAATATAACCAGAATAATCACCACAATAACACTGAAATGATATAAGAATAAAAACAAAAATAACACTTTGATTCTGAGAGCAATGTATGCGGGCCTCTTCGAGGGGGCAACCTCCAGTAGAGCAGAGCTCTATTACAATAATATCCAAAGTAGGGTTCTCATACCCTCGACTCCTATTTATACTAAATATGTCTATCAAAAGAAGCATCTAGAGGAAGATCCTTCTAGAAACGGAAGCTTCGATTAGGTCTTCTTACATTCAACTTATTCTATTTTATTGCAAGGCCTTATTAATATTGACCTTTATTACATCTGAATATATTGTTCTACCTATGTGTGGGTTAGGACCCTAACATGTCATCCCCCTTAAAAACAACCTTTTCCTTAAGGATTGAGATGTGGAAATTGCTGCAGAATGGTAGCTGGTTCCCAAGTGGCATCTGCTGGAGTTGTATCTTTCCACTGGACTAACACTTCCTTGATAGTTCTCTGATGCAGGCGATGCTCACACTGGTCCAAAACTGCTTGTGGCTATAGCTAAATGGATCCTTCTTTGGCTAACTCGGGAAGGTTGGTTTGAATTTGGCACTTAGTTCCAATCACCTTCTTTAAGAATGAAACATGAAAAATAGGATGTAGCTTCGAATGACTGGGAAAAGCTAACTGATAGGCCACCTATCCCACATGCTTGAGAACGATATAAGGACCATAAAATTTGGGTGCTAGCTTCTGACAATGCTCGGCCTTAAGGGAATTTTGCTTGTAAGGTTACAGTCAAAGAAATACATGATCCCCTTCTGCAAACTAACGTTCAGAGTGACCTTGATCTTCTTGTTGCTTCATGCAATTCTGTGGCATGACCAAATTCTCTTTGAGGGTACAGAGAATAGCCTCTCGAACTGTAAGTGTTTGGTCAACCGCCTGGACCTTCAAGACACCAGGTAAGTATGAGAGAACTGAAGGTGGCTTATGTCCATATACCGCTTCAAAAGGAGTCATGCATGTAGCTGTATTGTATGAAGTGTTGTACCACCATTCATCTAGGGGTAACCATTAAGCCCACTAATTTTGCTTTTCCGAGGCAAAAAACCTCAAATATGTTTCCAAACACTTGTTGACAACTTTTGTTTGACCATTAGTCTAGGGATGATAAGTTGTGTTGAGATGCAATTGGGTGCCTTGTAGCTTGAACAGTTCTTGCCAAAAATTGCTTGTGAAAGTTGGGT
>JASDQU010502890.1:37031-51975 GCA_032191745.1 Picea mariana | reverse complement strand
AGTAATTATTAATAATGAAAGGACATGTTCTCCAAAAGACATGTCTAGTGGTGAAGGGCACCCCTGTGTGGGTATATAATCAAGCCCTCCTTCTCAATTGTAATCATCATATATTTATCAATTATTTTACATTTTATATATCTATTATATGATTGCATACTTGGTTTCTATTACATTCATCCGAATATTCAAAGATATTAGAGGCATCGTCAGGATAATCACCCCAATCTGTGTCTTCTTCTGTCAAGGGAAAACTGGGGCAATCTTGAAACAAGTATGGATCCATCGATTTGTAATCACTAGGTCCAAGATCATCTATTAATGATAAAGAGGGTGTTTCCTCATCTTGCTCAAACTAGTCGGTTTGTAATAGTGTGGGAGTCCCCTCAAAGGATAATTGGTCATCTGGGTTTTGCTTTGTCAAAAATGAACGATTTCGTGAATTATTTTAACCCTTTGCAAGATACAGGACATACTAGTGTCTAAGTTGTTTCCATTATGCACTCAGGGGTCTTCAGACCTAGTTTTCAGATCCCTAAAATACCCAAATCCGGGTTCACTCATATCTTGATTTTCTAGCATTGGTGTGTTGAAGACAAACAAGGAATCTTCAAAGTTAGGTTTTTTATGAGTGGTCGTGCTCAAATCCTCGTATGGTTCATGTTGTCTTGAGACGTTTAAGACATTGTTGATGTTTTTGAAAGCTGTGTTTCATTTCCTTTTGGGAGGCATGAGTTTTACCTCAAGAATCTCTGGGAACTTGGGTTCAGCGTTGGTGATATCCTCGTCACTAGATTCCCAAGGGTCATTATTGTACGAGAGATTGACTTGATGGATGTAGTCTTCGAATTCAAGGTTCTTCTCAATATGGCAAGCAAAATCTTGTGCTTCTTCTAGAGTCGAGGGTGACCGATCTTTGAGAGTAAACTGCAAGACTTCTTCCAAAGAGTTCAAGTAGTGTTGGAGGACATCTTCTTCTGAGAAACTAGGCTTGATCTTCTCGAGGAGACGATTGAACCTATCATTGAAATCCCTAATGCCCTCGCTAGAGGCTTTGCAAATATCAATGTATAGAGAGTAAAGGGAATCCATGATTTTTTTTTCACACCAATATTTCTTGAAGACATGTTCAAGATCTTCATGGGTTTTGATGCTTCCTTTCGGGAATTTGTTAATCCATCTTCTGGCACTTCCAGTGAGTGATCTCACAAAGAGCCTTAAAAAGACATCGGGGTGTTCTTGTCCGTATTGGTGAAACTAAAATGCATCACAAAAGTCAGTCCAATGAGAGTTTCCATAAGATCCATCTTCCCCTGAAAACTTAGGTATCCAGGACTCGACCTTTTTGGGTAGATCATGTAACTCCCCTTGGGTGTTAGGTAAGCTTAATGGGCCAAAGAGTTCTTTATGAGACCATTTGGGAGAACTTACAGGGGTGACAGGATTTGTGGAGGTCATCGTAGTAGATGAAAGTATATACTGACGCCCACTACGGGTCCTCATTAGCTATCAGTGGAGTCGCCAGATGATTTGCTTGAAATCATCAAAGAAAAGGGAAAACACCCTAGAGGAGTCGCCAGGTAATCTTGTAAGATAAGGCTTCTGAGGCAAGGCTTACCGAAAAGTGTCGTCTTGAGGAGAAATGACTCAGTGTTCCCCGACAGTGGTGCCAAAATGTTATGGCACAGTTTGTATCTAGGATAAAAGGCTATAAGGTAGAGGGCCAAACTAACGTAACAAGAACCTATCCCACCCAATGTCACCATGATGGGTAGGTTCTTTCTCTTTAGGGGGGTTAGGCCCAGGGGAGATGTCCCTGGTGTCCTGGGGTTTTGAAGAGGCTTTAAAAGATAATCAAACAATGACAAGTTTCCCCCTTCACAGATCACCACCAAAGCAGATAGTCCGGCTTATAGCCAATAAAGACAACCAAGTAGGATCCATGCCCGAGAACAAAGAAACAATAAACTTGATATATGCAGACTTTGGTTAGTACTTTATATACATTAAAGACTATCTGATATTCAATATGAGCAATTTAAAGGTAAATGTTGATGAAGTCAATGTTTACAAAATAGCAATTGCAGTAATGTCACTTCATCAATAAATACTCGAATGATACATCATTCAATATAACAAATAACTTCTTAACTCAATTAACGCCTTCAACTACCATCCAATTACTCAAAAGACAAAACGTTGTTGCAATAAAGATGAAATATTCAATGATGATGTCAGCAACTTGGGGTTAGTAGGTTAGTCTAGGCTAGGGTTAGTCTAGTTAGGGTTTCAATTCAAAAGGGTTTGAGAGTGTTTAGATCCAATTCTACTTCAACGTTTGAGGCCTTAGATCAGTGCCTTAGGGTTTAATGGAGTCATAGGTAAAGAACACAAGAGTTGAAGGAGGTGATATTTTGAAGGACTAGAGGGATAAGTTTTTGAAGTGCAGCTAAAGCAGGGCTTCAAAATCATAACCCTAGGGGAGAGAGGCTCACTCCAGTGTTGCTAAGGCAAGGCCTCGTGCCCTCTCCTCCTTCCCGGCAAACAACTAGCTCAAATGAAAAAACAAAATCAAGACAAGAGGGCTTAAAGAGGGAGAGTGTTGCTAAGGAAAGGCTCTTTCATCAAACCCTAAAAGAAAACGACCCTAGGTGTAGATGACCTAGGCTTGGGACGTCCTCTTCCTCTTGAAGTCAAAATGGTATGGCTAGCTAAATGGAGGAAGAAAAAGGAGTGTAGCTATGGCTAGGCTCTCTTCTTCTTCTTCAATGGCTAAAAGTTTTTCTATCAGGGGACATGAGACAAGGACCTACTTGTGTGCTTGTCACCTAGGATTTTTATTCAGAAAATTATAAATACATGTAAGAAAATAAGACTACAACCACTCAATCAAGAAGTTTTGCAGAAAAATACTTACAATTCATCAAGAAATAATCATGCAAACCCTAGTTGTAACACCTTCCTTCAAGAAAAACACCATTGAATGCCAAAAATCTCTTCCTTCAACAAGTGTGCCTTCCTCAAATCAGCCAATAACCCAAATAGGGCACAAATTTCAGACCTCACCAAGTGGTGAGTGAAAGATGATGATAAAATGAGAGTCCAAACCCTCAATATATAGTGTATCAATGACCTAATTTTACTTTTTAGGTCATAAAAAGGCCGGCAAGGCCATAATGTTAAAATCATATTGTTTTTACATTAAATGCTAAGTGAAATCCCTTAATTAAGCAGAAAAGAGAGTAAAATCCCCTTCAAAGGAGGCGCTAGCCCTTTCTAGGGAAAATGGAACATCCAGGAGCAAAACGTTAGCCCCCCAGGGGCCTCTCCAACATGCCACATGTGCCACTGCTTCCCAGTCTGCCTCCAAAAGAGTCCATGAAGGTGGATGACGTCATGGTGAAGATGGAGACTTCCTAAGCCTTCCAAGGATAGTGTTCCACTGAAAAGGGGTCATTCCCCCTAGGTCTAGTCCTACCGGAGTCTCTCTGGTGGAACGTCCTCTTCCTCTTAGGTGCAAAACCCCTGATCAAACTTTGTCTTGTCTCTGTCCCCTGATGGGGTCTCAACATCCATCTAGTGGGCTCTTCAGCCCCATGGAGGTCCGAACTGGTCATCTCCCCATGTGTACCAATCCAAATCGTACATGTTCGTCGGGCATGGTCCTGCACATCAAAAGCTACGACCTCCATGGACTCATCAGTCACAGGGATCTTTGCAATGTCAATCACATCTCATCATCAATATTATTAAACATATGCATAAAACCCCTAGTACATCAGTCAATAGCTCAAAGATATTACAAAAACCTACAATACAAGATTGGAGAAAAGGACAAGGCATTCTATTGGGATAGTGTCCACAAGAAAAAGAAAGTTTCCAGGAAGATCTCATCCAAGCCATGTAAGTGATGTGATGTGGCTAGGGGATGTCTGAACATGTGGGTGCAGTGAGGGCTAAGGATGCATAAATGTTACCTGTGGGTGCCTTTGTAGAAGGCGAGTTGTACCCGTCATGGATGCATTTTTTCCAAGCCCATTCTTGCCTTTATTCTTTTTCTTGATTTATTCTTTTATTTTCTTTTCTTCTTCTTTTTCCTTTTATTCAAGAACAACCAAGGGACACTGCCTTGGCATGGTGACCAGAGCTAACAGCTTTACCCACAAGTACTTTCATATAGATGAGAAGGTTGGCTTGTGATGAGATCCCCTTTCCCTTGGCCATGCAACCAAAGGTCACTGCCCTGACGTGGTAACTAGATGGTGGCAATGTCATAATGTTAGGTACCCATGTACCTAATAGGATGGCTTGTGATGAGACCCCCTATCCTCTGACTAGGTCTTTTTTTGTTATTTTCCGGGTCCCTCTTGTTTCTTGTTGAGAGGCTTTTTACTACCTTCTTGGGGATCCCTGGGTGAAGCATCTCGAGGTTTTATTTCTAGACTTTTGTCTTTTATTAGTTTCTTTTACCTTCTAGGCCTTTAGCCCCTTCTTCCCACGAGATAAGGTGCAAGCCTGCAAATAAGTCAACCCAATGCCCGAACAAGGGAAATGGGATAAATGAGCAGGAAATAAGATGAAACAGTGGTGCTATGATGGGAGCGAACGATGGCTTTTCAGAAATTCCCCAGTGGCAAACCAAAACCTATGGGCACAGGCTTGCTAGGGCACCCTATCAATTTCCCCAAGCATGGTCAAGTGGGCTAATGTAAGATCCAACCAGTTGTTAGAGATAAAAGGAATCATATGCACATATTTAAAGGTTTTAATGATCAAAAGTGACACATACCATGATACCTGGACCAATTACCTCATGGAGAAAGAACCTCTTCTGATACAAGACCAAGATGTTGGTGCTGCTGACAAGAAAAAGCTGATGGAAGAAGAAAAGGATGGGCCCTCCAGGTCCATGCTCGGGTCAATCCTGCTCTTGGTACTCCATGTCTAGGACCTGTGGGCCTCGAGACATGATCTCCTAGTTAACCCTAAAAAATGGGGATAACAGACCATATTGATGAAAAATGGGCACCCTCTTGCCTATGAGAGCCGAAAACGCAGGGGACCTGAGTTACTTTACACCATATATGACAAAGAGATGTTGGCCATCATGCACGCTCTAGCCAAATTCAGAAAATACTTGGTAGGTGCACGGTTTGTGGTAAAATCAGATCATAACAATCTTAAGTACTTCTTGGAGCAGAAGGACTTAAATGAAAGGCATCAAAAATGGGTAAGAAAAATATAGGCCTATGAATTTGACATTGAATTCGTCAAAGGAAAAAATAGTGTAGTGGCAGATGCATTGTCCAGGAGGCCATCGATTTATGCCATAACAGATGTGTCAGATGATTGGAAGGACCACTTGGTGATGGAATACTCAGAAAATCAATTCGCTTGTCAGGTAATGGATGGGAAAATACAGGACGATAACTTCAGGGTCATTGATGGCATCATCTATTATAAGGGTCGAATCATTTTGGTTCCTGAATTGGCCTTCAAGGCCAAAGTGTTGCAGGCATGTCATGACTCACCGATGACAGGGTGCCAAGGGATTGGCAAGACATACAGGCAGATGAGAGAGAGAGGTTTTCATGGAAGGGCCTCAAAGAGGATGTGATGAATCACGTCAAGGAGTGTACTACTTTCCAGGAGAATAAAGATGAGCACACTCACCCGACAAGACTGTTGCAACCCCTACCCATCCCAGAGCACAAGTGGGAAAGCATATCCATGGATTTCATCACAAGGTTGCCCAAGGCGCAAGGGAAGGATTGTATTTTCGTGGTGGTTGACAGGTTGATGAAGTTTGCACACTTCTTCTCCATTGCTACATATTTCAGTGCAACACAAGTGGTCAAATTATTCTTCAGGGAGATCTTCAGACTTCACAGGTTACCCAAAACCATTGTTAGTGACAGGGATAGCAGATTCATGAGTACATTCTGGCATGAGTTATTCTGGCTAGTTGGTACGGCCTTAACTCCTATTACTAGTTATCATCCTCAAACGGACGAGCAGACTAAAATAGTCAACAAATGGGTGGAAGGCTATCTCAGGAATTATGTGGGTGGGTAGCAAAAGGCATGGGTCAAATGGCTACATTTGAGGGAATACTACTACAATACCACCCATCACATGTCCATAGGCATGACCCCATTCAGAGCATTGTACAATTATGATCCACTCTCTTTCATAGAGATTGCTTTTGGTGACAGCAGGGCCCCGATGGTACAAGATTGGGTACAACAGAGTCAAGACATCCTCAGGGAGCTGAAGGATCATTTACAGAGGGCACAGAACTAGCAGAAGGTCCAAGCAGCTAAACACAGGGTTGAGCATACTTTTGAGGTTGGTGACTTAGTTTACCTAAGGCTCCAACCATACAGGCAGGCTTCTATAAAAAAAAGTGGAGCAGAGAAGCTGCAACCACGTTTCTTTGGGCCCTACAGGATCAACAGGAAGGTAGGGGTTGTAGCTTATGAGTTGGAGCTCCCACAGGGTAGTAGGATACATAATGTCTTCCATGTGTCCTTCTTGAAGAGGGCCATCGACCAACACATCACGCCCCTTGAGGTGATTTCACCCCTAGACGAAGAGGGGCAACTGGTTCTAATTCCGGAGGAGATACTGGAGGTTTGGGAGAAGAAGCTCTGGAAGAGAAGCATCAAAGAGTACGTGATCAAATGGAAGGATTTACCCATTGAGGATTCCACGTGGGAGAATGAACAAGTGGTACAGGAGACAGGTTTGGAATTTCTTGAGGACAAGCAATTTCTGCAGGGGAGACTGTAATGTCCCCCACCTCTTGATGAATAGGTCTGGGAAGACTTAGTGGTCTAGGAATCCCCACTATACCATAGTCTCACACAACATGGGGAAAATTCAACCAAACTAATGTTATATTTTGAAGTTGACTTAGGAAAAAGGGAAAAATGGCAAAAGGTAACTTAATGAAGAATTAGAATGTTGGAGGTTGAGTTAGGAGTTGAACCTAGGGGTTAAACTAACTCAACAAGAAAACAAAATGGAGGTATAAAAGAAAGGCTAGGGTGCACCTATCAGATCATCTTGGATATTTGTTATATTGCTTGTTGAGCTCTTGAGCACACAGTTTTGAGGGTTTTGAGATTACAAACCCTAGATAACAACTCAGTAATGAAAGATTCCACTCACCTTGTTCCAAGCTTGGTCTCGGGGATGAAACACTCCACTCACATGATTCTACACTCATCATCTATTCAGGAGAGCAGCAGGGTCGTACCAGTTAGGGTTTTCCAGCAGGGGCGCACCATTGATTGAGGATTAGTTCGATCTAGCTAATTGAGAGGGATTTGGGAGATTTTAGCATCAAGGTTTTGCTTGCAGGACCTTGCTCATCAGTTTGGAAGCTTCTTGAGGAGTTACTATGGCCAGATTATTATCTATAGGTTGGGATGACTTTGAAGGAAGGAGGATGTCTTGGTGATTCAGTGATTCTCAGATCTAGGAGGCTTTACCTCAGATCTAATCTTGAAACTTCTCCTGGGGGTTTGTGGTTGCTCGATCTATCATCCTAGAGATTTTCAAGTGGTTTGGAGGCCTCATTCATCCAGGCCAAATTGTTGGTCATATTTAGGGTTTCAGGAGGTCCATACCTGTTTAGGGTTGCAATAGTTGGAGGAGGAAGACTTGGTATTTTGGCTTCATGCTTCAAGAAGGGGTTCCCCTTGCCCTGATCTATCTCTTGGTGGAGTTTGATAGAATTTGGAGGTCTTCTTCAGGAGAGCCGAACCCTTGGTCTTCATATTCTTCAGCAGGACGTACCAGTAGTTAGAGGGTTGTGCAAACCCTAGCTTTGTATTGGATATCTCATCTTGTATTCAGCCTTTGGGAGGCTTATCTTGTGTTTTCAGGAGCATTTTGTAGCATCTCATATCTTTGTCTTGGAGCCATATGATGTTATTCCAAATCTTCTTCTATACTATATCAAGTTCTTGCTTCTCATAAATAAAGGTCAGATATGTTCTTTGTGGTTCCATATCTTGTGTATTGATGTGATCTTGTATGGTAATGAATATATCTTGATTAAACTATACTGAATAATTGAATTAAACCCTAAGGCCGAAATATCAGTGACCATCCTACAAATACAAACAGTGAAAACAGTTAGTTCAGTGGTTAGCTAGTGTCCTCAAGCGAAAAAATTGGCTTGGGAACATTACAATTGGCAAGGCATAAGGGTATTGGCAATGCATATTGGTTTTGGTATGTATGGTATTGGTGTTTGATCCCAAGCTAATTTTGACTTGTGGCCCTATTTTCCCTAACTTATTAAATGATAATGGATTTGATTGGTGTGCTAAAACTTACTGTCATTGTTGTGTAACAGGATCCATAGGATACCATGGAAAGATGACGTGGACGGTGTAGACCTACTAAATCGCAGAGAGGAAAGTGGGTGGAAGAGGATATGACAACGAAATCTGCAGATACAATAAAGGTAAGAATAAAAAGCAACCTCAACCAAAGGAGGAAGGACTTTATGAATTCACAAATGCTACAAAATAGAAGAGATAAAGTCTTTTTTTTCCATATGGCCTTTGAGATCAAACTTATTGGTAGAAAATGCACAAGAATGGTGATTAAATGTGATTCTACGATCAAGGGAAAAGTTTGAGAATTAGGATGGCCATGTGGGATAGGGATGTTGGATACTTTTCTTGTTGAAATTTTGGCTCGATGTAAATACCTAGGGTCGTAAAAAAAATCAACTCCAAAACATGATATCAATATGTCAAAAATGTGACTAAGGTGAGGTTTTTTGTTGCATAGAAAATTCATTGAAATAATATAATTGGTGTACTAAACATTTTTGACTATGTTGTGTATTACAGGAGCCAGATGAGGCCATGGAAACAGATCGTGTCATATCAAATGAGGACACAATGGATGACGCAGGACATCAAGTACTCTAATTTTGACTTAACTTAGGAAAAATTAATCTGATGGCATTTTGTGAAACGTCCATGTTTTTTCACGAAATTATTAAGTTCATAGTGTATTATCCAATCTTGTCAGAAATTAATGCATGTTGTTGATTATTTTAGATGGAGATTGGAGAAAATGTAGAGCTTGAGCATTCAACTAGCAAAAGAAAAAGATATGTACGTTGACGTGGACCTAAAACTATTAAATCACGTAGAGGACAGTGGGTGGAAGAGGATATGACAATGGATCCCGCAGACACAACAAATGATTGCATTGAACAAGAGGTTGGTCTGGAATATAGTACATGGATGAATACTTTGAGAAAATTCTTGTTTGTGGATGTTCTATATGTCGTGGAAAGAAACAATTCAAACGAGCGATTGTACAAAGACATTACATAGATGATGAGCTTCCAGTGGGTAGTATGCCTCCTACAATTGATTCAAATCCAATTGGAATTGTGGTAAGGAATTTTCCAATTTGATATAAATAATATGTATTCTTCTTTTTAAAATTGTTTTATATTATTTAAATAATTAATTTTTTTCTTAATGATTACTTGTAGGATAAATTTCTTGGTTTAAAGTTTCCTGGATCACCGACTTCTAGCCTAGAGGGCAATGATCATTTATCAGATGATACATCTAACAAAAATATGTACACATATACCAGCTCTGAAGATGAGGATTTGATGAAAACAAGTAACAAAACAAGAACCGCTTTAAAGATGCATAATTTTCTTAAAGACAAGGGGAAGGTTGACTACATACCCTATGATAATGAATGTGATGGAGATGATGACTTTCCCCTGAGTTTGAGATCAATTTACAAAGAGACATTTGATCATCGATTATATTGTGCTTGGCCCAGTGATCAACAACTACTTAGAGTGTATGAGGTGTTTCAATTTTGGGGATACAACTACATGATACGACCCTCCATTATTCATGGAGAAAATATGGACCTCTTTATTGTCCAAAATGTCCATGTGGAATCTAAAAATAGAAACAATTCACAACAAACCACTAGGAGATTAATGCCATATTACGGTCCATCATATTATAGTGGTGAATGGAAAAGGCTAGGAGAATATAAGCCTAGCATGTCAGCATATGGTTTAAATTCAAATATGTATAGACATCATCTCCAATTGGAAAGTAGAAAAGAAATTAATAGAGGTCATCTTATGTATATAGATGAATGTGCATACACACAAAAAAATGTTTCAGGTTTTATAAATAGTAGTAAGGGAAGGGACCCTATTGTAAGACCAAATTGTCAATTTGTTGAAGTTATAAATGATAAAGATGGAGATATGGAAAGAGAGGTTGATAGATTGATAATGGTTGAGGCTATTATGAACCTTACCATTGGGGATGAGTTATTGATTAATTAGCCCTTCTTAAAACGCACTCCTGCATGAAAGAAAAGGGAAGAACTAGGTCTCCCTAAGGGTGTTTGTAAGGGTAGAAAACCAAAGAATAATCAATGAGTGTGGATTGATATTTTATACACTATGTTGTCAAAATTGTGTTTTATTTTAAATAATTGTATAAAATAAGTAGTATATAAAGTAATATTCCGCTATTCAATTGATGTATATATGTTCATACATTCTATATTCTTGTTGGTTAATACAAAATATTTGATTATATTTCTTTGAAATTGATACAATTATGATTTATCCAATTCTTTCCAAACATTGAATAATGTTTGTGTATGTTGATAGGTAGAAGACATTGATGATCCACCTACTAATACCCAAGATCAAACTAGGTTATTGAGATTTGGACAGGATGACCCAAACCATCCTTTAAACCAGACCAGGGCAAAAAGAGCAACATTAAGAGAATACTACCAGCTAATAAGTTTGAAGAGCTGATGAGATTAGCATACAATGATGGCATGCCACATATCTTTAATGATGATGATGATAGTGAAAATGCAGTGCATGAAGAAGGATTGAATGAAATGCTTACAAGTTTCTTTAGGGATGGAAACAATCATGACGATAATGATCATATGGTTGACAGTAATGACGATAGTAGGGGTAATTACCACCAACATAATATTGATGATAACAACCTAAAAGACTCAATCAAGCAAGTTGTGAAGACACCCATGTTCAGATCGGGTGCAAGTAGAACCTCAAAACTTGCATGCACATTGATATTATTAGAAATCAAATCACTATTTGGTTGTTCAGACAAATGATTCACTACCCTGGTGAAGTGAGTTGAAATGTATTTCTTACTTTCCATTGTCAATTGGTGTACATAATTTGTAAACATTCATCAACTATGTTTATATTTCTTTAATGGGATGTTATAAAACACATATTGTATATTAACAGTATTAGTGTAGATTGACATACCAAACATGTTCATCATAAGTCAAACATTTAATTGATTTAATCTCTGGAAATCTTACAAGGCACTAAAAACTAAAATATTCCATGAAGAGAATGTGTTTCCATCAACTTGCAGAGAAGCACGTCGGTTGTTGGATGAGTTGAGGATTGAATATAAACAAATCTGTTCATGTAAAAATGAGTTCATTTTATACAGAGGTGAATATCAAAACAAGGTAGAATGTCTTGTAAGCAAAGAGAACAGATATCGTACAGATGTACAAGGTCCTATAGTTCCAAAAAAGGTTTTACGTCACATGCCAATTATACCTAGACTTCAACGAATGTTTCATTGCAAGTCACTTGCACAATTGATGGACTTGCATGCAAAGAACATGAGTAAAGATGGATTCATGTGAATTCCAACCGACTCCAAAGCAATGAAACACATAGAGGAAAAATGGCCAAGTAAATTCAAAGATGAACCACGTAGTATTAGGTTTGGTCTTGCAATTGAGGGAGTGTGCCCATTCTCTTTCCTCAGATCAAATTATAGTGTTTGGCCAATCGGATTGATAGTATACAATATTCCCCCATGGATGAGTGTTAGAGAGGAGCACCTTATGCTGACTCTCATTGTTCCAAGAAAACAACAAGTTAAAAATATAGATGTTTATATTGCGCCTTTTATTGATGAGATGCAACTACTATGGAAAGGCATAAGAATGTATGACATATCACGTCCTCCATCAAATAGGTCCTTCATGTTGTATGGTGTACTATGTTGGACTATTCATGATTTCCCAAGACTTGGTGTCTATTCTGGTAAGATAAGATATTTATATATTCACACATTATTTATTTTCATCCCAACTTTCATACTTAGTTTTATACTATTATTATAATGCTATTAACATTACTTATTGAATTACAAGGCTTCAAACAAAGGGGATATTTGTATGTCCAAGATGTGCAGATAAATTTCAAGGGAAGTATCCTAAAGATCTACATAAATTTATTTACGCAAACAACAGGGTTTTTCTACCAATAGATCATAAGTTTAGGAATCGTTTAAAGAATCAATTTGATGGAAAAGTTGAAAATAGAGGCCCTCCCATGATTATGGGTCCATGTGATTGGATTAAGAAGTATGAAGATGTTGAATTGAAAGGTTGGGAGGATTTTTTTGATCGGGGTGATTCAATTGAAGAACAAGAACAAGTTGTAGTTAATATGCTAGAAGGAATGAAAAAGAAATCCATATTTTATGAGCTCCCTTACTGGAAGGATCTATCAATATCTCACCTATTAAATCCTATGCACATCTTCAAAAATGTCCCAGATTCTATATTTCGACATATATCAAGCAAAGAGAAGGACACCTTGTCTTCGAGGAGAGATATTTCTCTTTCGCATACAAAATTTGATAGAATACATTTGTGGCCAAACAAGGAAAATGAAACATATGCAAAAGATCCATGGATTTTGAAAAAAAATAGATCTAGACCAAATAAAAAATGTCATTCGTTCAATAAGGACACCTGTTGGCTATGGGTCATCATTGGATAAATATTTTACAGTTGATGGACATATCACAGGATTTAAAACACATGATTTTCATAATTTTATGAAGGTATTATATATCATCATTTAAGTTTTACTGGTAACATTGATTTAGTACTAAATATATTTTGATATTTTGTTGTGTGAAAAGTTACTAATGACCTATGATGAATGTGTTTGATAGAATACCATGCCATTGGCAATTAGGGGGGATCCATGTCTTACCGTTGACTTAAGGAATGTCATAAGTCGATTGTCAACATTTACAAGGTATGTGGTATGAAATGTTCATGTGTGAGAGACATAGAGATATTATATTCCATTTTAATTTTTCACTAAAGGTTCATACTAATTTACTATTCTTATAATAGGTGGGTAACCTCCAAGGAGATCCATGAATGTGAAGTACCAAAATAGAAGAAGGAAATTGTATAAATTGTATGTGTATTTGAGAAGGACCTCCCTACAAGTTTCATGGACCTACAAGTCCATTTACATATACACCTAGTCGATAACACTGAATTTGTGGGTGTTGTATCAACAAGGTGGATGTTTTTCTTTGAGAGGTATATAAAAACTCTAAAAAGACATGTCTGAGAAAAGGCACATCCAGAGGGTTGTATGGTTGAAGGGTATGTATTGAATGAAACATTTTTCTTCCTATGTGAATTCCTTGGTAAGGATTTTGAAGATGGGCCACGCTTCTAGGATGAAGAACGAGCATCAAATATTATTGATGGAGAAAAACCACAATCTAATGGTGTTCAAGTAGAAATTAGTAAGTAAATTCATGATCATTAATGTGGTTGTTTTCCTTGAAATCATTAATTTTCTTTGTAATTTATTTGTCAAATTCACTGAATAACATTTGGAGTTTAAAATAAACATGTTGACATGTAATAGGTGTAGATGAAAGTCCAATACTCAACAAGTTCATTATGTACCACATGGGATTTATGAACAAATGGATTGATTTGTATGATAAAAAGAGAGAAGAAGTGTTAGAAGCAAGAAGACAATTTAAAAGATCCAACCCAAGGAACACTCCACTTCCTAGTGATCTGCTTGGGGAATGGGGCAAAGATTGCACTCTAGAATGGGTTTCTGAACAAATTCAAAATCAAATAGAAGATGCATGTATAGATTCAAACATAGCAGAAGATGAAATCAACATGTGTAGAGGATGTGAAAGAAAGGTACAGTTGGAATTTTACAAAATGTTGTTTCCTTACAGTTTTGACACTATTAACTATTTTAATATTCGTCATTATATTTGTTTTCACTGAAATAAATGGTCTTTCACATGCGAGGAAATACCCTACAATGTGGGCATATGGACGACATTATCGTGTAGAAAGTGTAGATGTAAAGAGATGGTCATTTGATTGTGGCATCATGGTTGATTTCAAGCAATCCAGATGAGCAAGATCAAAAGATAAGAATATTGTTGAAGGGAATCTACAATATGTTGGAAAAATCCAAGAAATTATTGAGTTGGATTACCACTCTTTTAAATGTTGTATTTTTAAGTGTAGATGGTATGAAGCATTTGAGAGGACACAAAGACATGATACCCATAGTGTATTGTTTTCTATAGATTCCTCGAGGTTCCTACCGGAGGATAAGGAGCCTTATTGTCTACTAATTCATTGTGAGTAGGTATTTCTTTAACTCAAATAAGAAGCAATAGTGATCATTATTCTATTGATTCATAGTTTTTTGTGATAATATATGTGTTTATTAATAAATAAAAGTGTTATAAGATATTTCTAATATATGTATGTCGTTCATGTGTAGGTATTTTTCTATGAAAATATTTTGGACCCGAAATGGATATTTGTCATACATTATGATCCAAGATTAAGGCATGTATTTGACGATGTATTAGTGGATATTGAGCAAAACAATGATGTCCAACAAAATGAGAGATGGATTAGAGAACATCGAAGAAATTAACATTTGTGATGATGTTGAAGATGGTTATGTTCAGGCGCAAGAAGACAACAATCCAGAGTTAGATGATTTTATGGAAGACAACAATATGGATGGTATAGAAAATGATGA
>JASDQU010502890.1:13413-37011 GCA_032191745.1 Picea mariana | reverse complement strand
CAAGTCTTGGCTACGGGTATGGGCCATGAGGATGAGGGAACCGAAAAGGGGCGGATGGGGTCAAAAATGTTACTGAAAAATGATATGTATGAATGTGATAAGGGCGAAGAGATGAATCTAATGGAATAGGTCTCAAATAATGGTGAAAAAATTTCTAGAGTTTTTTTTTTGTTACACTTGCGGAGTTATACTCCAGTCTAAAGAATACTGCAGTGATGAAATGCCCAAATGCTTAACCAGGAAGAATTGTGTAGTTACTTGGAAACCCGAACATAGTTGCACGGCAATAGATCTTGTCTATTTTAATTTGCTTATGTTTCTGTCCCCAAGGGTTAGGTATTCAAGGGTTCTACAAACAAGGGTTTTACCTGTGCTATAGCTCTCTGATATACGTGCGGGTTCCAATAGTAGTACTCAGCCCAATATCTCAGGGAACTAACTAAGGAGGATAGATCGTACCCTTAGCTGTACTACCCAACTACCCAGGTACTAGAGAGTATCTTCCCGAGTGTTGTTCTCGGTGGCACTATAAAAGTCAGGCGGCCGATCGGTTTATCTAAAGAGGGCTTCAGGAAATCTAGGTCGATCCGTACACAGGTGTTGCCTAATGCGCTACCACTCGAAGGGGTACCAACAAGGGTTACAAGGCTGGCCAACATATGTGACTTAAGAACCACTTGTATTTCCTGCGTGTATGAATCCCTCAACCACATGTTTATGCGCGTAATGACAGATCTCTGTGGCTTAAAGACGCTGGAATACGTCTCTACCCTGAAAAAAAAATTACCCACAATTTTTGCCAAGGAAAGTGCTCTGATACCACTTGTAATATACCAGATATAAAAAGTATGTAGAACAAAAATAAAATGCTAGAAATGGCAAAATAACAACAATATAACCAGAATAATCACCACAATAACACTGAAATGATATAAGAATAACAACATAAATAACACTTTGATTCTGAGAGCAATGTTCACGGGCCTCTTCGAGGGGGAAACCTCTAGTCGATCAGAGCTCTATTACAATAATCTTCGAGCTAGAGTTCTCATACCCTCGACTCCTATTTATACTAAATATGTCTATCAAAAGAAGCATTTAGAGGAAGATCCTTCTAGAAGCAGAAGATTCTATTAGGTCTTCTTACATTCGACTTATTCTATTTTATTGCAAGGCCTTATTAATATTGACCTTTATTACATCTGAATATATTGTTCTACCTATGTGGGGTTAGGACCCTAACACTTTGATGGTATGACCAAGATGACAACACAGGCATGGTTACAGAAGCTGGACACTTATCCGCAACTTAATCCCATGAGGGAGATGGAAGCCATAAAGTTTTCCACCATGTACTTGGATGGAAAATCTCATGATTGGTGGTATCATGGATTGACCACGCTAGGCCACAATCAGATAGTGGAATACACAGAGTTCACTCAAAGATTCATTAACAGGTTTGACCAGGGGAATCCCAAGTTACATTTCTGAGAGCTCACACAACTCAGACAGACAGGAGCACCAAAGGAATACATTGAGGAATTCCAGAGGCTAGCATTCATGGTGTAGGATGTATCACATACCAGACTCATGATGCTCTTCACTGAAGGGTTGATGGAACCCTTGAAGGTTTGGGTAAAGGATTTTAATCCTACCAGCCTACAGGATGCTATTTGGAGGACAAGAGACCTAGGACCAACTGAAAAACTGAAATTTGTGCCTAGACTACCTCTTAACACAGGAGGAAGAGATCAGAGACCTCCAATGAACCCAGGAGGACGTGACCTAAGGGGGATCAACAAGGGAAGAGACAGGTTGGGTGAGAATACTAGAAAGGAATTGAGGAGGAAGCAACTATGCTACACTTGCAAAGAGCCATGGAACCCATCACACAAATGCATGGGCCATGGCCAAATTCACTACATAGAGATGACTTCAGACAATGAGGAGGAGGGGGATTTCGACCACATACAGAACATGGAAGCAGACACCATAGAGACTGAAGATGAGGAGGCCACAGGTCATGACAGTACGACTGAGGAGAGAGCCACCATGGCATCCATCAGTGGGGTGCCCAAGTACAACACTTTTAGGATGAGAGGAGTCTTGCAGGGGAAAAGGGTGTCAGTATTGATTGATGGGGGAGCTTCTCACAACTTCATTGACTCAACATTGTTACATAGGAGTCATATACCCATGGTTGAATTTGAAGGGTTCAAGGTGGAGGTAGCAGGTGGGAGCACCATGCCTTGTAATAGGTACATTTCAGGCATGAAGCTTACATTGGGTAGGCATGATTTGGTACAGGATGTCTATGTGATGGACCTTCCAGACACAAACATAATCCTTGGAGTTCAGTGGCTCAGTACATTAGGGCCTATGACCACCAACTACAAGACCATGGAGATGTCTTTCACAGAGGAGGGTGGATGAAAGGTAGTTCTCCGATGCATGATAGGTAACTCAACCAAGGTAGTTACGGCCAAGAGGATCGAGGCCATCTTCAGGAGAGAAGAGATAGTGTATGCAGTTGAGTGCAAAATTTTGGCACATGTGGACAAGCAGGGAAAGATTCACTACACACTAGAAATTCAGGAAATCATTGACAAACACAACAAAGTGTTTGGACCTATTGCACCAGGGGTGCCACCAGATAGGGGGTTTGAGCACATCATTGAGTTGGAGGCAGGAGAAAAACCAGTCATCACCACACTGTATAGACATTCAAAGAAGTACAAAGACGAGATAAAGAAGGCAATCAAAGAGCTCTTGGATATGGAGCACATCAGGCCGAGTTCCAGCCATTTTTTTTCTTCAGTGGTGTTGGTCAAGAAGAAGGATGGAACCATGCGCATGTGCATTGACTTCCGAGCGTTAAATAAGAAAACAATCAAAAATAGGTATCCCATACCAGGGATTGATGAGTTGTTGGAAGAGATGCATGGGGTTCTCTATTTCACAAAAATGGACCTACGCTCTGGCTACCATCAAATCAAAATGAGGGAGGAAGACATCCCAAAAACTGCTTTCAGGTGTCATTATGGTCACTATGAGTTCTTAGTGATGCCATTTGGGTTAACCAATGCCCCAGCTACGTTCCAATCATGTATGAACCATGCCTTCAACAAACAGTTGAGGAATCATCTCTTGGTATTCTTTGATGACTTGCCCATTTATAGCAAGACGTGGGAGGAACACCTTCGACATGTGGACTAGATTATGTCTATCATGGAGAAGCAATCATTGTATGTTAAGGAGTCCAAATGTGAATTTGGAATGGCAGAGGTTCTTTACTTGGGACACATCATTGGAGCTAATGGGGTATATGTACATTAGGAGATGATTCGGGCCATAATGGAGTGGCCTACACCTAAAACCCTTACAGAGTTGAGGGGATTTCTAGGCATTTGTACTTACTACAGGAAGTTTGTCAAAGGATTCTCACATATTTGTGCACCTCTGACCGATTTGACCAAGAGGGGAGATTTCAAATGGAGCGATGAAGCCCAATTCACATTCGACAAGATGAAAAAGGTAATGAGCACATGCCCAGTCTTATCCCTACCAGATTTCAACCAACCTTTCACTTTGGAGTGTGATGCATCAGGAGAAGGTATTGGGGTCGTACTGATGAAAAATAGGCACCCTCTTACCTATGAGAGCTGAAAATGTAGGGGACCTAAGTTACTTTACACCATATATGACAAAGAGATGTTGGCCATCATGCACGCTCTAGCCAAATTCAGAAAATACTTGGTAGGTGCACTGTTTGTGGTAAAATCAGATCATAACAATCTTAAGTACTTCTTGGAGCAGAAGGACTTAAATGAAAGGCAGAAAAAATGGGTAAGCAGAATACAGGCCTATGACTTTGACATTGAATTCGTCAAAGGAAAAAATAGCATGGTGGCAGATGCATTGTCCAGAAGGCCATCAATTTATGCCATAACAGATGTGTCAAACGATTGGAAGGACCACTTGGTGATGGAATACTCAGAAAATCAATTCGCTTGTCAGGTAATGGATGGGAAAATACAGGACGATAACTTCAGGGTCATTGATGGCATCATCTATTATAAGGGCCGAATCATTTTGGTTCCTAAATCAGCCTTCAAGGCCAAAGTGTTGCAGGCATGTCATGACTCACCGATGACAGGGCGCCAAGGGATTGGCAAGACATACAGGTAGATGAGAGAGAGGTTTTCATGGAAGGGCCTCAAGGAGGATGTGATGAATCACGTCAAGGAGTGTACTAATTTCCAAGAAAATAAAGATGAGCACACTCACCCGACAAGACTGTTGCAACCCCTACCCATCCCAGAGCACAAGTGGGAAAGCATATCCATGGATTTCATCATAGGGTTTCCCAAGGCGCAGGGGAAGGATTGTATTTTCGTGGTGGTGGATAGGTTGACGAAGTTTGCACACTTCTTCTCCATTGCTACATATTTCAGTGCAGCATAGGTGGCCGAATTATTCTTCAGGGAGATCTTTAGACTTCACGGGTTACCCAAAACCATTTTCAGTGATAGGGATAGTGGATTCATGAGTACATTATGGCATGAGTTATTCAGGCTAGTTGGTACGGCCTTGACTCCTAGTACTAGCTATCATCCTCAGACGGACGAGGAGACCGAAATAGTCAATAAATGGGTGGAAGGTTATCTTAGGAATTATGTGGGTGGGCAGCAGAAGGTGTGGGTCAGATGGCTACATTTGGGGGAACACTGCTACAATACCACCCATCACATGTCCATAGGCATGACCCCATTCAGGGCATTGTATAGTTATGATCCACTCTCTTTCGTAGAGATTGCTTTTGGTGATAGCAGGGCCCCGATGGTAAAGGATTGGGTACAATAGAGTCAAGACATCCTTAGGGAGCTGAAGGATCATTTACAGAGGGCACAGAACTAGCAGAAGGTCCAAGCAACTAAAAACAGGGTTGAGTGTACTTTTGAGGTTGGTGACTTAGTTTACCTAAGGCTCCAACCATACATGCAGGCTTCTATAAAAAGAAGCGGAGCAGAGAAGCTGCAACCACATTTCTTTGGGCCCAACAAGATCAGCAGGAAGGTAGGGGTTGTATCTTATGAGTTGGAGATCCCACAGGGTAGTAGGATACATAATGTCTTCCATGTGTCATGCCTGAAGAGGTCCATCGACCAACACATCATGCCCCTTGAGGTGATGCCACCCCTAGACGAAGAGGGGCAACTAGTTCTGATTCTGGAGGAGATACTGGAGGTTTGGGAGAAAAAGCTCCGGAAGAGAAGCATCAAAGAGTATCTGATCAAATGAAAGGATTTACCCATTAAGGATGCCACGTGGGGGAATGAACAGGTGGTACAAGAGACAAGTTTGGAATTTCTTGAGGACAAGCAATTTCTAGTAAGGAAGACTGTAATGTCCCCCACCTCTTGATGAATAGGTCTGGGAAGACTTAGTGGTCTAGGAATCCCCACTAGACCATAGTCTCACACAACATGGGGAAAATTCAACCAAACTAATGTTATATTTTGAAGTTGACTTAGGAAAAAGGGAAAACGAGCAAAAGGTAACTCAATGAAGAATTAGAACACTGGAGGTTGAGTTAGGAGTTGAACCTAGGGGTTAAACTAACTCAACAGAAAAATAGAATGAGGTATAAAAGAAAGGTTAGGGTGCACCTATCAGATCATCTTGGATATTTGGTATTTTGCTTATTGAGCTCTTGAGCACACAGTTTTGAGGGTTTTGAGATTACAAACCCTAGAGAACAACTTAGTGATGAAAGATTCCACTCACCTTGTTCCAAGCTTGGTCTCGGGGATGAAACACTCCACCCACACGATTCTACACTCATCATCTATTCAGGAGAGCAACAGGGTCGTACCAGTTAGGGTTTTCCAGCAGGGGTGCACCATTGATTGAGGAACATTTCGATCCAGCTAATTGAGAGGGATTTGGGAGATTTTAGCATCAGGGTTTTGCTTACAGGACCTTGCTCATCAGTTTGGAAGCTTCTTGAGGAGTTACTACGGCCAGACTATTATCTACAGGTTGGGATGACTTTGAAGGAAGGAGGACGTCTTGGTGATTCAGTGATTCTCAGATCTAGGAGGCTCTACCTCAGATCTAATCTTGAAACTTCTCCTGGGGGTTTTTCGCTGCCCGATCTATCATCCTAGAGAGTTTCAAGCGGTTTGGAGGCCTCATTCATCCAGGCCGAATTGTTGGTCATATTTAAGGTTTCAGGAGGGCCATACCTGTTTAAGGTTGCAGCAGTTGGAGGAGGAAGACTTGGTATTTTGGCTTCATACTTCAGGAAGGGGTTCCCCTTTCCGTGATCTATCTCTTGGTGGAGTTTGATAGCATTTGGAGGTATTCTTCAGGAGAGCCGAACCCTTGGTCTTCATATTCTTCAGTAGGACATACCAGCAGTTAGAGGGTTGTGCAAACCCTAGCTTTGTATTGGATCTCTCATCTTGTATTCAGCCTTTGGGAGGCTTATCTTGTGTTTCTAGGAGCATTTTGTAGCAGCTCATATCTTTGTCTTGGATCCATATGATGTTATTCCAGATCTGCTTCTATATTGTATCAAGTTCTTGCTTCTCATAAATAAAGGTCAGATATGTGCTTTGTGGTTCCATATCTTGTGTATTGATGTGATCTTGCATGCTAATGAATATATCTTGATTAAACTGTACTGAATAACTGAATTAAACCCTAAGGCCGAAATATTAGTGGCCATCCTACAAATACAAATAGTCAAAACAGTGAGTTCAGTGGTTAGCTAGTGTCCTCAAGCGAAAAAATTGGCTTGGGAATGTTACAATTGGCAAGGCATAAGGGTATTGGCAATGCATATTGGTTTTGGTATGTATGGTATTGGTGTTTGATCCCAATCTAATTTTGACTTGTGGCCCTATTTTCCCTAACTTATTAAATGATAATGGATTTGATTGGTGTGTTAAAAATTACTATCATTGTTGTGTAACAGGATCCAGAGGATACCATGGAAAGATGACGTGGACGGTGTAGACCTACTAAATCGCAAAGAGGAAAGTGGGTGGAAGAGGATATGACAACGAAATTTGCAGATACAATAAAGGTAAGAATAAAAAGCAACCTCAACCAAAGGAGGAAGGACTTTATGAATTCACAAATGCTACAAAATAGAAGAGATAAAGTCTTTTTTTTCCATATGGCCTTTGAGATCAAACTTATTGGTAGAAAATGCACAAGAATGGTGATTAAATGTGATTCTACGATCAAGGGAAAAGTTTGAGAATTAGGATGGCCATGTGGGATAGGGATGTTGGATACTTTTCTTGTTGAAATTTTGGCTCGATGTAAATACCTAGGGTCGTAAAAAAAAAATCAACTCCAAAACATGATATCAATATGTCAAAAATGTGACTAAGGTGAGCTTTTTTGTTGCATAGAAAATTCATTAAAATAATATAATTGGTGTACTAAACATTATTGACTATGTTGTGTATTACAGGAGCCAGATGAGGCCATGGAAACAGATCATGTCATATCAAATGAGGACACAATGGATGATGAAGGACATCAAGTACTCTAATTTTGACTTAACTTAGGAAAAATTAATCTGATGGCATTTTGTGAAACGTCCATGTTTTTTCATGAAATTATTAAATTCATAGTGTATTATCCAATCTTGTCAGAAATTAATCCATGTTGTTGATTATTTTAGATGGAGATTGGAGAAAATGTAGAGCTTGAGCATTCAACTAGCAAAAGAAAAAGATGCACGTCAACGTGGACCTAAAACTATTAAATCACGTAGAGGACAGTGGGTGGAAGAGGATATGACAATGGATCCTGCAGACACAACAAATGATTGCATTGAACAAGAGGTTGGTCTGGAATATAGTACATGGGATGAATACTTTGAGAAAATTGTTGTTTGTGGATGTTCTATATGTTGTGGAAAGAAACAATTCAAACGAGCGATTGTACAAAGACATTACATAGATGATGAGCTTCCAGTGAGTAGTATGCCTCCTACAATCGATTCAAATCCAATTGGAATTGTGGTAAGGAATTTTCCAATTTGATATAAATAATATGTATACTTCTTTTAAACATTGTTTTATATTATTTAAATAATTAATTTTTTTTCTTAATGATTACTTGTAGGATAAAGTTCTTGGTTTAAAGTTTCCTGGATCACCGACTTCTAGCCTAGAGGGTGATGATCATTTATCAGATGATACATCTAACAAAAATATGTGCACATATACCAGCTCTGAAGATGAGGATTTGATGAAAACAAGTAACAAAACAAGAATCGCTTTAAAGATGCATAATTTTCTTAAAGACAAGGGGAAGGTTGACTACATACCCTATGACAATGAATGTGATGGAGATGATGACTTGCCCCTGAGTTTGAGATCAATTTACAAAGAGACATTTGATCGTCGATTATATTGTGCTTGGCCCAGTGATCAACAACTACCTAGAGTGTATAAGGTGTTTCAATTTTGGGGATACAACTACATGATACGACCCTCCATTATTCATGGAGCAAATATGGGCCTCTTTATTGTCCAAAATGTCCATGTGGAATATAAAAATAGAAACAATTCACAACAAACCACTAGGAGATTAATGGCATATTACGGTCCATCATATTACAGTGGTGAATGGAAAAGGCTAGGAGAATATAAGCCTAGCATGTCAATATATGGTCTAAATTCAAATATGTATACACATCGTCTCAAATTGGAAAGTGGAAAAGAAATTAATAGATGTCATCTTATGTATATAGATGAACGTGCATACACACACAAAAATGTTTCAGGTTTTATAAATAGTAGTAAGGGAAGGGACCCTAATGTAAGACCAAATTGTCAATTTGTTAAAGTTATAAATGATAAAGATGGAGATATGGAAAGAGAGGTTGATAGATTGATAATGGTTGAGGCTATTGTGGACCTTACCATTGGGGATGAGTTATTGATTAATTACCTCTTCTTAAAATGCACTCCTGCATGAAAGAAAAGGGAAGAACTAGGTCTCCCTAAGGGTGTTCGTAAGGGTAGAAAACCAAAGAATAATCAATGAGTGTGGATTGACATTTTATACACTATGTTGCCAAAATTGTGTTTTATTTTGAATTATTGTATAAAAGAAGTAGTATATAAAGTAATATTCCTCTATTCAATTGATGTATATATGTTCATACATTCTATATTCTTGTTGGTTAATACAATATATTTGATTATATTTCTTTGAAATTGATACAATTATGATTTATCCAATTCTTTCCAAACATTAAATAATGTTTGTGTATGTTGATAGGTAGAAGACATTGATGATCCACCTACTAATACCCAAGGTCAAACTAGGTTATTGAGATTTGGACGGGATGACCCAAACCATCCTTTAAACCAGACCAAGGCGAAAAGAGAAACATTGAAGAGAATACTACCAGCTGATAAGTTTGAAGAGTTGATGAGATTAACATACAATGATGACATGCCACATATCTTTAATGATGATGATGATAGTGAAAATGTAGTGCATGAAGAAGGATTGAATGAAATGCTTACAAGTTTCTTTGGGGATGGAAACAATCATGACGATAATGATCATATGGTTGACAGTAATGTTGATAGTAGGGGTAATTACCACCAACATAATATTGATGATAACAACCTAAAAGACTCAATCAAGCAAGTTGCGAAGACACCTGTGTTCAGATCAGGTGCAAGTAGAACCTCAAAACTTGCATGCACATTGATATTATTAGAAATCAAATCACTATTTGGTTGGTCAGACAAAGGATTCACTACCCTAGTGAAGTGAGTTGAAATGTATTTCTTACTTTGCATTGTCAATTGGTGTACATAATTTGTAAACATTCATCAACTATGTTTAAATTTCTTTAATGGGATGTTATAAAACACATATTGTATATTAACAGTATTAGTGTAGATTGACATATCAAACATGTTGATCATAAGTCAAACATTTAATTGATTTAATCTCTGGAAATCTTGCAGGGCACTAAAAACTAAAATATTCCATGAAGAGAATGTGTTGCCATCAACTTGCAGAGAAGCGCGTTGGTTGTTGGATGAGTTGGGGATTGAATATAAACAAATCCATTCATGTAAAAATGAGTTCATTTTATACAGAGGTGAATATCAAAACAAGGTAGAATGTCTTGTATGCAAAGAGAACAAATATCGTATAGATGTACAAGTTCCAAAAAAGGTTTTACGTCACATGCCAATTATACCTAGACTTCAAAGAATGTTTCATTGCAACTTACTTGCACAATTGATGGACTTGCATGCAAAGAACATGAGTAAATATGGATTCATGTGAATTCCGACTGACTCCAAAGAAATGAAACACATAGAGGAAAAATGGCGAAGTAAATTCAAAGATGAACCACGTAGTATTAAGTTTGGTCTTGCAATTGATGGAGTGTGCCCATTCTCTTTCCTCAGATCAAATAATAGTGTTTGGCCAGTCGAATTGATGGTATACAATATTCCCCCATGGATGAGTGTTAGAGAGGAGCACGTTATGCTGACTCTCATTGTTCCATGAAAACAACAAGTTAAAAATATAGATGTTTATATTGCGCCTTTTATTGATGAGATGCAACTACTATGGAAAGGCATAAGAATGTATGACATATCACGTCCTCCATCAAATAGGTTCTTCATGTTGTATGGTGTACTATGTTGGACTATTCATGATTTCCCAAGACTTGGTGTCTATTCTGGTAAGATTAAATATTTATGTATTCACACATTATTTATTTTCATCCCAACTTTCATACTTAGTTTTATACTATTATTATAATGCTATTAACATTACTTATTGAATTGCAGGGCTTCAAACAAAGAGGATATTTGTATGTCCAAGATGTGAAAATAAATTTCAAGGGAGGTTCTTAAAGATCTACATAAATTTATTTACGCAAACAACGGGGTTTTTCTACCAATAGATCATAAGTTTAGGAATCGTCTAAAGAATCAATTTGATGGAAAAGTTGAAAATAGAGGCCCTCCCATGATTATGGGTCCACGTGATTGGACTAAGAAGTATGAAGATGTTGAATTGAAAGGTTGGGAGGATTTTTTTGATCGGGGTGATTCAATTGAAGAACTAGAACAAGTTGTAGTTAATATGCCAGAAGGAATGAAAAGGAAATCCATATTTTATGAGCTCCCTTACTGGAAGGATCTATTAATATCTCACCTATCAGATCCTGTGCACATCTTCAAAAATGTCCCAGATTCTATATTTCGACATATATCAAACAAAGAGAAGGACACCTTGTCTTCGAGGAGATATATTGCTCTTTCGCATACAAAATTTGATAGAATACATTTGTGGCCAAACAAGGAAAATGAAACATATGCAAAAGATCCATGGATTTTGAAAAAAAAAAAAGATCTAGACCAAATAAAAAACGACATTCATTCAATAAGGACACCTGCTGGCTATGGGTCATCATTGGATAAAGATTTTACAGTTCACAGGATTTAAAACACATGATTTTCATAATTTTCAGAAGGTATTATATATCATCATTTAAGTTTTACTGGTAACATTGATTTAGTACTAAATATATTTTGATATTTTGTTGTGTGAAAAATTACTAATGACCTATGATGAATGTGTTTGATAGCATATCATGCCAATGGCAATTAGGGGTGATTCATGTCTTACCGTTGACTTAAGGAATGTCATAAGTCGATTGTCAGCATTTACAAGGTATGTGGTATGAAATGTTCATGTGTGAGAGACATAGAGATATTATATTCCATTTTAATTTTTCACTAAAGGTTCATACTAATTTACTATTCTTATAATAGGTGGGTAACCTCCAAGGAGATCCATGAATGTGAAGTACCAAAATAGAAGAAGGAAATTGTATAAATTGTATGTGTATTTGAGAAGGACCTCCCTACAAATTTCATGGACCTACAAGTCCATTTACATATACACCTAGTCAATGACATTGAATTTGTGGGTGTTGTATCAACGAGGTGGATGTTTTTCTTTGAGAGGTATATAAAAACTATAAAAAGACATGTCCGACAAAAGGCACGTCCAAAGGGTTGTATGGTTGAAGGGTATGTATTGAATGAAGCATTTTTCTTCCTATGTGAATTCTTTGGTAAGGATTTTGAAGATGGGCCACGCTTCTGGGATGAAGAACGAGCATCATATATTATTGATGGAGAAAAACCACAATCTAATGGTGTTCAAGTAGAAATTAGTAAGTAAATTCATGATTATTAATGTGGTTGTTTTCCTTGCAATCATTAATTTTCTTTGTAATTTATTTGTCAAATTAACTGAATAACATTTGAAGTTTGAAATAAACATGTTGACATGTAATAGGTGTAGACGAAAGTCCAATAATCAACAAGTTCATTATGTACCACATGGGATTTATGAACAAATGGATTGATTTGTATGATAAAAAGAGAGAAGAAGTGTTAGAAGCAAGAAGACAATTTAAGAGATCCAACCCAAGGAACACTCCACTTCCCAATGATCTGCTTGGGGAATGGGGCAAAGATTGCACTCTAGAATGGGTTACTGAACAAATTCAAAATCAAATAGAAGATGCATGTATAGATTCAAACATAACAAAAGATGAAATCAACATGTGTAGAGGATGTGAAAGAAAGGTACAGTTGGAATTTTACAAAATGTTGTTTCCTTACAATTTTGATACTATTAACTATTTTAATATTCGTTATTATATTTGTTTTCACTGAAATAAATGGTCTTTCACATGCGAGGAAATATCCTACAATGTGAGCATATGGATGACATTATCGTGTAGAAAGTGTAGATGTAAAGAAACGATCATTTGATTGTGGCATCATGGTTGATTTCAAGCAATCCAGTCGAGCAAGATCAAAAGATAAGAATATTATTGAAGGGAATCTACAATATGTTGGAAAAATACAAGAAATTATTGAGTTGGATTACCGCTCTTTTAAATGTTGTATTTTTAAGTGTAGATGGTATGAAGCATTTGAGAGGACACGAAGACATGATACCCATAGTGTATTGTTTTCTATAGATTCCTCGAGGTTCCTACCAGAGGATAAAGAGCCTTATTGTCTACTAATTCATTGTGAGTAGGTATTTCTTTAACTCAAATAAGAAGCAATGGTGATCATTAATCTATTGATTCATAGTTTTTTGTGATAATATATGTGTTTATTAATAAATAAAAGTGTTATAAGATATTTCTAATATATGTATGTCGTTCATGTGCAGGTATTTTTCTATGAAGATATTTTGGACCCGAAATGGATATTTGTCATACATTATGATCCAAGATTAAGGCATGTATTTGACGATGCATTAGTGGATATTGAGCAAAACAATGATGTCCAACAAAATGAGAGATGGATTAGAGAACATCGAAGAAATTAACATTTGTGATGATGTTGAATATGGCTATGTTCAGGCACAAGAAGACAACAATCCAGAGTTAGATGATTTTATGGAAGACAACAATATGGATGGTATAGAAAATGATAATCCAAATTATACATGATGCAGATGGTCTACAGTCAAATTTAAATGATGATGAAGATGATGCAGATCAAGAAGAGGATGATGATAATATTAAATACTTGAAAGAACATATGAACATTGACAATGATAAACTAGATGACATTGTTGCAGACAATAATGTTAATGACCAAGACTTCTAAATTTTCAAAATTATTTGTAATCCAGTTTTTAAAATCACGTTGATTCTTATGGCTCAAACTTTCATGAAATTCTTTAGTATTATTTCTGACAATACAAATTACTTTTGGCAATATCCTTAAAGTGTTCAATCTTTTCTATGAATTGTTGGCAAAAAAAAATTGGATTACTTATATAAGAGTTAGCATGGTTAGTGGTCATTTATTGGCAATTGTTAAAAAATACAATTAAATATATCGTATATGTAAATCAATGTAAATCCAGACAATTAGGCTAATTAATGTATCCAAAGTTTATTCATTAATTTATATTTTAAAACAAATTGAAATATTTCACTAAGCCTAAACCTAATACCTTAAACTTTATACCATCTAACCCCTAACCTCTTGAAACATGGACAATCTTGAAGATTATGTGGGGACATCAGACATCCTTGAGTCTTGAAACCCTCCCATACCATCAAGCGACATGTGCCTAGTATAACCATGTCAAATTTTGATGTATACAGACACAACTTGGAAAAATTTCAATGTTGGCCTCATTCACTAGTAACCATGTAGGGTTGATTGATGTCATTAATCCCTTCACCCAATATAATCCATAACCCATTAACAATTAAACCACTTTCATGTTGGACCCTATAAAATTATTTTGGGATGTCTCAACTTAATAGAATCATGGTTTATTAATCATTAGGTTTCATTGTAAAGATGGGTATGTTAGGTTTGATCTTTGTTGGCATGGATGGAGAAATCAGGTCATGATGAATATGATGATGATGGAATGACAACCATGATGATGGAAATGATGAAGAGAATGATGTCCATAAGTCTTAAAAACCTCCCATACCATCAAGGCATGCACCTAGTGTAAACATGTAAAATTACAACGCATACAGTGACATTTTGAAGAAAAATCAACATTGGCCCCATTCACTGTTCACTGTGGGAGTTCAGTGGATGACATTGGTGATGGACATGTTGGAATTTCCAAGACATTTAAAGAGAGTTTTGAAAATATTCTATAGAAGGGAATGGTGAATGATGACAATGAACGTTAATGCAAACATGGGCAATCTCGAATACGTTAATGCAAACATGGACGATCTCGAATATTATGTGGGGTAATCAGACATACTTGAGTATTGAAACACTCCCTTACTTTCAAGGCATGTTTCTAATCTAACCATGTCAAATTTCAACATATGCATGCACATATTGAATAAATTTCAATGTTGGCCCCATTCACTACTAACTATGTGGGGTCAGTGCATGACATTTGTGATGGGTGTATTGGAAGTTCCATGTCAAATTTCAAGATAGTTATGACAACGATTCTATAGAAGGGAATGATGAATGATGACAATGAGACGTGCATGATGAACATTGATGCAAATGTGGATGTTCTCAAAGATTATGTGGGGACATCAATATACATCCTTAAGTCTCGAAACCCTCCCATATTGTCAAGGCATGTGTCTAATCTAACCATGTCAAATTTCGATGCATACAGGCACAGATTGAAGAAATTTCAACATTGGCCCCATTCATTGCTCACTATGTGGGGTCGGTGCATGACATTTTTGATGGGTGTATTGGAAGTTCCATGTCAAATTTCAAGATAGTTCTGACAGTGATTCTAAGGGAATGACGAAAATTGAAAATGAGACATTGATGATGAATGTTGATGAAAATGTGGAATTTTGAAACCCTCCTTGAGTCTTGAAAACCCTCCCATACCGTCAAGGCATGTGTCTAGTCTAACCATGTCGAATTTCAACACATATAGGCACAGTTTGAAGAAATTTCAACGTTGGCCCCATTCACTTCTCACTATGCGAGGTCGATGCAAGATGACATTTGTGATGGGTGCATTAGAAGTGCCATGACATTTCAAGAGAGTTTCGACAAAGATTTTATAGATGGAAATGATGAATGATGAAAATGAGACATCCATTATATTGAACATTGATGCAAACATGGACGATCTCAAATATTATGCGTGGAAAACAAACATCCTTAAGTCTTGAAACCCTCCCATACTGTCAAGACATGTGTCTAATCTAACCATGTTGAATTTCAATGCATACAGACACAGATTGAAAAATTTTCCACGTTGGCCCCACTCATTGCTCGCTGTGCGAGTTCAATGGAAGAAATTTGTGATAGGTGTATTGGAAGTTCCATGTCAAATTTCAAGATAGTTTTGACAACGATTCCATAGAAGGGAATGACAAATGATGACAATGAGACGTGCATGATGAATGTTGATGCAAATTTGGATGATCTCAAAGATTGTGTGGGGACATCAAAATACATCATACCGTCAAGGCATGTGTCTAGTCTAACCATGTCAAATTTCGACGCATACATGCACATATTGAAGAAATTTCAACGTTGTCCCCATTCACTGCTCACTATGCAGGGTCGATGCATGACATTTGTGGTGTGCGAATTGGAAGTTCCATGACATTGCAAGAGAGTTCCAACAAAGATTCTACATATGGAAAAAATGAATGATGACAATGAGACATCCATTATGAACGTTGATGCAAACATGGAAGATCTTAAATATTATGTCTGGACATCATACATCCTTGAGTCTTGAAACCCTCCCATAATGTCAAGGCATGTGTCTAGTCTAACCATGTCAAATTTTGACGCATACAAGAACATATTGAATAAATTTCAACATTGGCCCCACTCACTGATCACTATGTGGGGTCGGTGCATGACATTTGTGGTGGATGAATTTGAAGTTCAATGACATTTCAAGAGAGTTTCAACAAAGATTCTACATATGAAAATGATGAATGATGACAATGAGACATCCATTATGAAATTTGATGCAAACATGGATGATCTCAAATATTATGTGGGGACATCAGACATCCTTGAGTCTTTAACCCTCCCATACTATCAAAGCATGTGTCTAGTCTAACCATGTCGAATTTTGACGCATACATGCACATTTTGAAGAAATTTCAACGTTGGGCCCATTCACTGCTCATTGTGTGAGGTCGATGCAAAATGACATTGGTGATGGGTGTATTGGAAGTGCCATGACATTTCAAGAGAGTTTCGTCAAATATTCTAAAGAAGGAAATAACGAATGATGACAATGAGACATCCATTATATTGAGCATTGATGCAAACATGGACGATCTCAAATATTATGCTAGGAAATCAAACATCCTTAAGTCTTGAAACCCTCGCATACCATCAAGGAAACTATCTGGTCTAACCATGTCAAATTTCAATGCATACAAGAACAGATTGAAAAAATTTCAACGTTGGCCCCATTCACTACTTACTGTGAAGGTTCGATGGAATAAATTTGTGATGGGTGTATTGGAAGTTCCATGTCAAATTTCAAGATAGTTCTGACAACAATTCTATATAAGGGAATGATGAATGATGACAATGAGACGTTCATGATGAACGTTGATGTGAATGTGGGCGATCTCAAAGATTATGTGGGGACATCATACATCCTTGAGTCTTGAAACCCTCCCATACCGTCAAGGCATGTGTCTAGTCTAACCATGTCAAATTTTGACACATACAGGTACATATTGAAGAAATTTCAACGTTGGCCCCATTCACTGCTCAATATGCGGGGTCGGTGCATGACATTTTTGGTGGGTGAATTGGAAGTTCCATGACATTTCAATAGAGTTCCAACAAAGATTCTACAAATGACAATGGCAAATGATGACAATGAGATGTTCATTATGAACGTTGATGAAAACATGGACGATCTCAAAGATTATGTGGGGACATGAGACATCCTTGAGTCTTGAAACCCTCCCATAACATCAACGCATGTATCTAGTCTAACCATGTCAAATTTCGATGCATACATGCACAAACTGAATAAATTTCAACGTTGGCCCCATTCACTACTCATTGTGAGGGGTCAGTGGAAGACAATATTTGTGATGGGTGTATTGGAAGTTCAATGGTATTTCAAGAGATCAGTTCCACAAAGATTCTACATATGGAAATAATGAATGATGACAATGAGACGTGGACGATCTCAATGATTATGTGTAGGGTCAATGGATGTCATTAATCCCTTGACCATATATAATCCCTAATCAATTAACCATTAAACTGCCTAACCCCTAAGCCCCAAATCCATTAGCCATTGACCCTTAATCCCTAAAATTGTAACCCATGATCCCTTAACCCTTAATCCATTAAACGGTAACCCCTAATCCCTTAACCCTTAATCCCTAGACATCAAATCCATAAATAACCTAATCCCCAAAGCCCCTATCCACTTTACCCCCAAAAACTCAACAAAATTACTATTTAGGCACAATGGGAGTTAAATTGGAAGCCAAAATAGAAGCTAAAAAGGAAGCTAATATGGAAGCTAAACTGGGAGCTAAACTGGAAGCTAAACTGGGAGCTAAATTAGGCGCTAACTGGAGCGCTAAACTAGGTGCTAATAGCGTCGAGTTTAGCACCCACTTTTGTTGCTCGACGCAAATAGATCATAAATAGCGCCCTCCCGATAAATTGACTTTAGAAAAAAAGTGGATAAATTACATTAAAATTGTCAGTGGAAGCAAAAAAGGGAGCTAATCACAGGGATTTGTTGTAGTGAATAGAGACACACATATCATCCTGGGAAACCCTCACGGGGAAGAAAACCCAACAAAAACTTTCTTAATATAGATAGACCAAAAACAAAGCAGAAGATCCTCCTCTACTCCTTCACTAGGAAAGAGTAGCGCACTACTTAACCAAGATATACCAAGACATAGACCAAGAACCCTCCTTGATGTCACACCTAACTGTAATAGGTTCTCCTCCAAGACTTGTGCACTATAGAGTTAGTTGGTGTGTGTATCTAAATGAGGCATTGACCTCCCTTATAAATAGTGGTCTGGCCAGCCTAAAATTAGGTCTGGGCCGACTTGTCACTTTACCCTCTTAATTTACATTTAATTTTTAAGTCATAATAGGGTTGAATTTTACAGAAGCACAATAGGGCCTTGTTATCCCCTACCATAGGGATAACTAAGGATATCATGTCTTAAGACCCACAGGTCCTACATATGGAGTGTCGATATCTGGATGACTTGAGCATGGCCCCGGAGTCCCCCTCTTTTCTTCAGTGCAACCCATTTATCAACAACAACATCATCCATCCCACTAGCATGGTCCTGAAGTAGTAGTAAGTATTGCTCCATGAGGTAATGAGTCTGGGTATCATGGTATGTGTCACTCTGATTATTTAAACACTTGAATATGTTGCATTGAATTCTCCTTCATTTCATAACGTTTTCTTGGAAATTATGCTCTTTAACTTGTTCATACCTGGAAGGGTGACATGATTCCCTAGTAAGTTTATATCCCTTTAGGATGGGTTACCACTGGGTGGGTCTATGAAAGGTCATCGTTCGTTCCCTCCATACTTGCCACATTACATCTTTATTCCTCTCATCTCCCCCTACCTTTGTTCGGGCATTAGGATTTTCCACACTAGGAAGAATTGTACTTTACCTTGTGAGAAGAAGGGGCTAAAGGCCTAGAGGATAAAATTAGATGGAAAAATTCAAAATCAAAAGGTGAAACTTTTGAGATGCTTCACCCAAGGATTTTTGAGAAAGCATTAAAAAGCTTCTTAGTAAGAAAAGGGAGCTCATAAGAAAAACAAACACTCAAGGTATTAGTTGATGGATGGGAGGTCTCATCATGAGCCGAACTATTATGACCATGGTCATGTAGCAGTATGACATTTCCATCTATCTGGTAACCAAACCAGGGTAGTGTCTCTTGGTGGAATAACCAAGAGAAAGGAGGTATCATCACGAGCCAACCTTTTCATCTCCGTGAAATTCTTGTGGATAACATTTTCACTTCTGGTCACCAAGCCAGGACAATGTCCCTCAACTCTTCCCTTGAAGCATAAAAATAAAAGATCAAAAGCAATGAAGTTAAGAATAAAAGGCAATGAACAGGATAGGAAACAATGGCATCTACGACAAGGTGCAACTCTCCCTCTATAAAGGCACCCGTAGGTAAGATTTACATTTCCATGTTATCACTGCACCCAATGCCCAAACACTACCCCACACCACCTCATACACTTACATGAATTGGATTGGTTCTCAACTGCGAAACAACCCAAAATTAAGGAGGATTATCCCAATAGGACACCCTGTGACCTTCTCCAAACCTAACTTGTTAGATTGCATAACTTATTTGGGAATTTATTTGGGTAAAGGGGGGGTTGATGCAAATGTTTGGGTAATTTAATTGTTGGATGTGATTTACATGTTATGAACCCTTTATGAACCATGTGACTTATGAACCCCTGGAGGGCGTACTTGTTGTTGTTGAAGGACCTTGTCGGGTGGACATGTGCACATGGGGGAATGATTAGCTCGGACCTTCATGGGGTTGAAAGTGCACAAATGGATGTTGTAACCTCGACCAGGCGAAATAAGACATCATAGATTTTCACCAGGAAGAAAGAAGGACGTCACCTTGGAGGCACCCTGGCAGAACTAGACCCAAGGGGATATTGCTTTTCCACCTGGATGTTGACCTTTGAGAGCCCATGACGTAACCATCATGACCCTACACGTCATCTAGAGCTAAGGTTTGCATTTTGAGGGCAATTGTGAGCTATTTGGCATATGTGGGCATCATCCAGGGCCTTTGGATGCCAAACATTTAGCATCTGGAGCCCAATGTTCCACCTTAGGGGCTCAACATCACCCTAGAAGGGCATGACGTCACCCTTGGAAGTGTTTTTAGATGCTAATTAATTTTATTTATGTCTAATGTGAATTTATTTGTAAATTGGCTAGGTCGGCCTTTATTTGACCTAAAATTAGTTAAAGGTCGCTAGTTTTGTATAAATAAACATAAAGTACATTCATTTTTATCATCACAACTCCTCACACAAGAGGAGAGGTTTGAAATTTTGTCCCTAGAAGGGCTATTGGCTGAATTTTTGAGGCACACTCTTGTATAAGGTTGATGTTTTGCAAGTGGATCAATCTTGGAAGCTTGTATGGTGATATTGCATGGTATTTTCATGATTATTCTTGGTGCAAGTAGGTAAAATATGCATTTTTGTCATTTATTGAATGGTTTATGTATGGTTTTATTTGCTCATACAAGATTATGAGATTGCATGGTATACTTAATGCTCGAAGTAAGGAACTTAATTTGCTACTTTCTTACTTTATATTTACGACAACTTATCATTGATTTGATCTAGTTGTTAGAATATAATGGATGTGCTCGTTTTACCATCGACAATATCATTATTGTCACCTAACCATAGGTCGAAGTCACCCTCCAAGCACATTAACCTTGACAAAGAATCATTCCGGAAGAAAACTCTAGGCTAGATAGCCAAACAAAGGGTAGCACACATTTCTCCAAGGATAGTGCACCAAACAAGAGCTGATCAGATAGTCCAAACCATAACCAAGAGATAGTATAAGCCAAAACTAAAATCTTCTAGCTACAGCAGCTGCAACGACAACTCTCCTCCAAACTTGCGCACAAATTGGGCAACTACAGTGCGCACAAGTGTTGCTCTACAATTCTGAGAATGCCTGCCAGAATGAAGATTGGCCTCCTGTATTTATACTAATTCTGGCTAACTGCCTGGGCCGACTTCTCATTCTGGGTGCCTATTTACTTAGTATTTAATATTTCTTCTGGCCGATTTATTTTCTTGAAGGCTAATAACCTAATATAAATTATCCTCTTGAGCCGACTTGTCTTCTAGGGTTATTAGCCAACTCATTAGGGTTTCTTCTTNGTAAATACCTCTCACAGCTACCATAATATCAATACTCTCTCCTAGATAGGGAGGTATTACAGGTAATGGTCTTGAGAACAAACATACCATTCACCCGGTAGCATCAACATAGTTGTATAGACTATCTCATGATTAGATCATGAGCACCATCATCACCATTAGTGTCATTAGTTGCATCATCTCTCGAAACCATACTCCATATGAGTAATTAGACATGATGTTGGATAAGTCACTCACACCACAGAGTGACACAAGAGCCATTCTTATAATCTGGACATATGTCCTAGAAGAATAAATGCCCTGAACCATTTTCCGCTTGGGAAATCTCTATCCATTGATCATCCATCTAACTGATAATCATTTTCAACACTGTTGATAGTCTTCAAGGAAATAAGAACAATATCATTCAATAGAACACAACTGTGTCTATCCATAGTAGTACACAACTACGATCTAGTGGTACACTACCACACCAAGTAGCACACAGGTACTTGATCAGTGACATATAGTCACAAACAATGGAACACATCCACCACAGTAGTATACATCTATTGTCTAGAGACATACAATCTTCATAACAATCATCTGATATCAACCTACACAGAAACAATGTATGATATAAGATGAATCATTTGGGCCATTCTTCCACTCACATCTGTGAGATCTTGGAAGAGCATCTTCCCTCAGAAGGTCAAACATCAATGATGAGCTATATGGACTAATATTCTCAAGCAAGGAAGGATGATTGTTCTGATTTCTAAGCCTTGACTATTCCCCACCCTGGGCCATTCCTTCAGCACTAAACAAGGTGCAACCTGGAGAGAATGAATCTGCCCTAAGGAATGTCTGTCCCTAATTGTTGAACCTGGACCATTTCCCACCCTGGTCCATTCCTCTGGCACTAAACAAAGTGCAACCTGGAGACAATGAATCTTCCCTAAGGAATGTCTATCCGGACCATTTCCAAAGGAAATGACTGTCCTACACCAACCTCCAAAACGGACCATTCCCCATGTTAACAACAATGGGAAATTGTTGTCCGACGAGGCGGGCCAGTCTTCTTGAGTAACCCTCAAGAAGAGAGACTGCCCTAGACCATTCCCCATGTTAAAAACAATGGGAAATCGTTGTATATGGTACATCAACAATCCATCAAACCATTTTCATTACGAAAATGATCATTTGATCCGGACCATTTTCCGAACTGGAAAATGCTTGTCCGTTAGAAATCTCAAACCACTTTCCGAACTGGAAAGGAACTACTCATCCTGGACCATTTTTCAAACGGAAGTCCATAAATCAATAACACATCAGTTCTCCCTCCCAACCTAGGAGTCATCTCTTCCTTTTTCAATAAGGAAGTCGTCTCCACGAGCTCCAGCTTGAGTATGCAAACTCTTTCATCTTGGACATAAGATTTACCAAAATGTCTGCTTATCTGCTCATCTGTGTAGATATATATAGGAGAACAACTTTTTCCTTTCTGGACTTCATCATGAAGAATGTAATGCTTGATCTCAAATGCACTTCAGTTTTCTGGAACACTGGTTTTTCTTTGAAGGCTTCATATAGCTCTGATTAATAAGGTATATCATTGTTGGATTCCTCTTTGGTTCCTACTAGCTCACAACATTGTGGAAAGGGTCAAACTGAAACATATCCAAGTGGTACTTCTTTGGCCATCATGGGAGTTTGTCATGGATTAGCGATCCATCATTCTGAGCTTCTGTGTAACCATTTTAATACAATATCTCTATTATAGAAAGTCTTCATCATGCTTCTGTTGTGCATTGGAGGTTCTCCACCAAGTTGTCTTCTTTCATCTACACACAAGGGTCTCTTTTTGGTATGCCTCAAAGAATTGAGGTTTCTCTTCATACACTCTTGGTTCAATTGCTCTGGAGAACAATCTTTACATTCATTTGATGTACAACTCCAACCAATGGATATTGTGGATGATATAATGACTCATGTAGAGTTATGTCTGGTTTACTGGAACAAGTAATCATCATAGTCTTCTCCCTCCATCTGGGAGAACCTCTAGTTCTGGATCTTGCAATGCTTGCATTCATATACATTGTTCTT
>JASDQU010502889.1:12992-23515 GCA_032191745.1 Picea mariana | reverse complement strand
TCGACATTGAAGTCCAAAACAGGGAAAATTTTAGGGGCTAAATTTCCCATGGGCTAATTTTCCATGCTTTTTCCCAAAAAAAGATTCACCATTTTCCATTTTTTCTAAAAATGATTCGCTAAAATTCTATAGGATAAAATTATTTTACCTTAAAAATCGTCAAAATTTTATAGAAACTATATAAAATCCTTAAAAATTTGAAATTTTTTATAAAAATATCGCCAAACATTTTATAGTTTGCATAATAAGGGCGAGTAAGATTCACCAAGGTTTCTACACTTTAAGATAAATTTCCATCCTTAAAATTTAACCTAGTCCAAAAATCCTTGCGCCATGTTCTTCAAGTGAGGAAGCACCCCATAGTATAAGTGACCAAAGTGCCTATGCCATAGCTCGTATAGCTTGTAAGTACTATACACTAGAGCACTATGTTTCACCGCTAAGTCACATGGTTCGGGTTCGGGTTCGACAACGATTAGGTTCGATTCGGGTTCGAATTTTCCAATGAGGTTCGAATGAGGTTCGGCTTTAGGTTCGAATATATATATATATATATATATATATTAAAATAAGAAATTAACATCAATAAACATGTGATTGATAATTAAACTATAGTCTACATCAACAAATTGGAAAAATAAGTAGACTGTAGAACGTATTCTTCAACTTCAAAATTTAAGAGGATCTAGATATCAATATGCCAAATACTTATAAGTTATAATCTCTAGAACAAAAACATAGCACTGTTTCACAGGCCGCCCGTGTGTTCACTCGTCGCTCACAGCCTCACTTGTTGTTGGTCCACTCGTCGTCTTGTTCCAGTAATCATTGTTAACAACTGCAGCAGTGTAGCCACGGGCGTGTTCTTCGTCCACTGCTGAACAGAGCAAGGGTTTAACAGTTGCAGCCGGGGTTTAAAGGTTAAACCACAGTCTAGTTCCACTACAGAGGCGAGTCACGACGTTGGGGGAATACGAGGAAAAATAAATGGAGTAAACGCGGTGTCTCATAAAGTAATTTTAGTTTTAGCCGGAAAAACTAAAACAAAACCTTACCCGAAGTTACCCTCGTCTTAAATTTTAATCAAGTGTCAAACCTAATTCGAACCACTATTGAAATTTGTGATTAAACTCGCCTTGAGGTTCGCCTTGAGGTTCACCTTGAGGTTCGAATTCGTCTTGAGGTTCGAATTCGCCTTGGGGTTCGCCTTGGGGTTCGAATTTGAGGTTCGCCGAACCTGAACAAACTTAATTTTTTTGATGGGGTTTGTCGAATTTCGAACCTCAAGCTTGAGGTTCGGCGAACCCTATGACTTAGCTTCACCAGATCTGCTTGCAATCTATAAAGATCACCAACTTTAATTCCTTTGGCCACAACATGGGTTCAATCTCTAATTATGATCTTTTGAGCTTCAAACTCGGCTATACAATGTAGATTTGTCATGCAGGAGAAAGAGTGCTGAAAGCGGGTTCTTCGTCAAACCAGGAACAAACAAAACATCATTCAACTCAAGAACATCCCCTATAGGCATCAGGAAAGATATGGAGCCAAATCCCTTCACACGAAAGTGGAATTATCACTCAACTCTACTTGCATTCCTCCCTCTTTCTCTAGAAACTTGCTGAGGATCTCCTTGTTATAAGTCATATGTCTTGAATTACCATTTTCCACATACCATCCAACACTGGGCATAATGTTGGTTGAAAGACAAGAGATCATCGAGAAGGCAATCTTAAGCTTGGACACTAACTCTTCCAATCTAGCTATATTCTCTCTACTCTTTGCAAATTGTTTCGACTGTTGCTTGGCCTTCCCTTTCTTCTTCTTTGGACATTGGTCGAAATAGTGTCCTTTCTTGTGACACTTGGAACAAGTCACATGACTTAGATTCTTCTTTCCTTGGTTCGAAGAACTTGACTCATCTTTCTTATACAAGGCTTACCCATGTAATAAAGTCACCTTAGTGACTTTAGGTTAAAATATTAGGGTTTTAGTCTCCTAGGGTTAGGGTTTTGGTCTCTCAAGCTCTTTATATTGTTGCATCATTCAATAATAATATTGTTCAGTGTTTATGGAGATCATGTCTTCGGTATCATGACCCTACCTAGGGTTTCTTCGGTTCTCGTCATATGGTATCAGAGCAAGTTGATTAGAGGTCAAAGCTTGGAGAAGAGTCGAGGGTCGAGGGCTATGTTGTTGGTCGCTCGACAGAAGAGAACGGAAGAGGCGTGGAGAAAAGTTGAAGGAATCGTCATCCTGAGGCCACAATCAAAGATAAAGATAACGCAGGTCCGACCTACTTGTCACCTATAACAATGATAAAGTTATCGGTATGGGTGGGAATAACAACGCCGTCATCTGAGTTGCAGTTAGGAAAAGGGAAACACCCATTGTGCAAGCGTTGTGTAAGTTGCCATTAGAAAATCAGGATGGTATGAAAAATCTGGAACCCGTGAGACATCGCCACCGGATAAGCATCCTGCGTGAAAGATTTTGGTCGATTTGAAGACAAATTGAAACACCGCCATTCAAATCACCACCGTATCGAATCAAAGAGGATCATTTTCTCATATACTGGGTAGAGACTAATGTTGTGCGTACATCTGGTCCAGAGTGTGTTCAACCAATGGATCCAGTTTACTCATTTGACCCAGTGCTAGGTTTNATTTGAAGACAAATTGAAACACCGCCATTCAAATCACCACCGTATCGAATCAAAGAGGATCATTTTCTCATATACTGGGTAGAGACTAATGTTGTGCGTACATCTGGTCCAGAGTGTGTTCAACCAATGGATCCAGTTTACTCATTTGACCCAATGCTAGGTTTAGGTGGCGTTGAATAAGCCATTGATTCATAACCACCAGTAACAGAGTCGTAACAAAAGTGGATTGTCAGTTTTTATTTCAAGTAGCCCGACGTACGAAAATCATACAATTGCCAAGAGAAAATTGCTATATAGTCAAGATACACCAATTCATGCAACCGTACACCAACAAAGCAATTAATTTTTTGTTTTTTTAGCGGTAACTAAAGATCAGATTTGATTTATCATGGAAATGTCGTTAGAGAAATACTTTGGTTTCAATTTACATACATGGAAAGTGAAGATCCAGATGCAATTAATGAATAAAAACCTTTGGGGAATTTTCAAAGGAACCAAGCCAGAACTTGCAAATCCGGACAAGTTGATAGAATGGAAGAGCATAGATAATAAGGAAAAAGCCATTATTAGCCTTGCCCTCTCAGATTCAAAGCTACATCTCGTAGATCTGGACAAATCATCCAAGGAGATTTGGGAAACTCTTAACAAGTTATTCGGGGCACAAGCAACGAATGCAAAATTTTTCTTGAAATTACAGTTATTCAGTTTTAAGATGCCAGCTGAAGCTACCATGTCAAGTCACGCCAACAATCTAAGATCTATTACCAGAGAACTTGCAGAAGTCAAGGCAGTAGTTGATGCGGAGGATGCTAAGGCTATTCTCCTAAATAGTTTGCTGCCTAAATACAATAGTGCTATCTTTACCTTGAATCAACTACCTTCACAAAGTCAGGATGAAGTGATTGCAACATTGCTAGTAGAAGAAAAGAGAACCACTGAAAGTGATATCCAATTGAAACTTGCATTATATGCAAGAAACAACCACAATAGATCAACAAGAGACAAAGGAGAAATAAAATGTCACTATTGCAAGAAGTTGGGTCATACAGGTTGGAATTGTAGACAACGAGCCAATGATGTTCTTAATGGAAAGGTCAAAGATAGACAACATATAGCAAGTGTAGCCATGATTGAAGATCCATCGGATGCTAACAGTGGTGAAGAAACTATTGAAGAAAAGGGATTTTATGCATTTTAGGAAGCCCGCTCTTTGAAGACAAAAGGGATCGGGTAACAACTCAAAATGGATTGTAGCCCAGTTAGTTCAGGAGTTGTGGATCTAGGGAAAGATCCCTTGTTATTTGGAGAGACATGCATGTGGATTGCAGTCTACTAGTGAGGTTACACGACATGCATGTGGATTACTATCCAGTAATTGACTTCAGGAGATCCGTGATTCGAGAGTTCGAGGAGGTGGAATTCGGGAACTCGAGAATTCAACTCAACAGCTACACTGTTACAATGGTTATGAGGTAACTTGATGGAGTTCAAATTGGTCCGGGGACTTTGTTCAAAGTAGTAGCTTCTAAAGGATATTACTAATGTTTAGAGTTCAGTTTATGTGTCTTACATTCAGTATATGTATTTGATTACAATTTGTTATCTTTCAACACTGTACGCCTTATGGGGGATTGTTAAAGATATAAGGTCGACCCATGTAATAAAGTCACCTTAGTGACTTTAGGTTAAAATATTAGGGTTTTTGTCTTTTAGGGTTTTAGTCTCCTAGGGTTAGGGTTTTGGTTTCTCAAGCTCTTTATAATAGTAAGGACCCTCATTGTAATTTGTAATGTTGTACCGTTCAATAATAATATTGTTTAGTGTTTATGGAGACCATGTCTTCGGTATCATAACCCTACCAAGGGTTTCTTCGGTTCTCGTCATAGTCACATGACTCTAATTCTTCTTTCCTTAGTTCGAAGAACTTGACTCATCTTTCTTATCTCCTTCCTCATCCTCTTGAGAAGGGTAAGGTATTCTACTTCAATCACCTTGGCCAAACTAGTCTCTAGCCTTGTTTCTTCACGCACAAAGTCATCCCAAAGATTTTCAAAGGTGGGAAACTTCTCATGAGTACAAATACCCTTGACAAAGGGTTTCCATGATGTAGAAAATCCATTCAATGCTATGTTGCAGGAAATGTGTGACTTGGTGCCAAACCATGCGCGTTTTAATATGAAAACACGTTTGGTACAGCCTTGAGATGCATTTCAAGCCATACAAATGCACCGCATGTGTGGGAAACATATTTCATATGCTTTGTAATGCGTTTCAACGCTGTATCACAGCGCCATACAACACGTTTCCAAAAAACATTTGCCCAAGTTTTCCTTAATTTGATTGTTGGGTCCCATAATTTTGGTCTTGATGCCTAATTAGGGGTTAATTATAAATCAACGAGACTTCTAGAAGCCTCTAAGGCTAGAAAGTTTTCTTTATGCTGACAATTAATGGTAATGTTAAATTCTTAAAGTAAAAGTTGACATTTACTTTATCTTTCCTTTTTATCCTTTTGACATTTCCTTTATCTTTTCATTTTATCCTTTTACTTAATTTTTAACATTACCATTAATTGTTTCAGGATGTTTGAGAGTGGTTCCAGTGGCCACCTTATACACACCTGAGAGACGTGGAAGAAATCTTCAATCCACTCGGTGTGTCCTTGGGGGCAAGTGAGAGTTAATGTGTTGTCATCTAATCCTCAACTCCTCCGTCTAGGCCAACTCCTAGCGAAGCCAAGGGGGGTAGTCCCTAACAAAAATACTAAGGCTTGATCTAAGCTAAGTACAAAATATAAATCTAGGAGTTTATTACTTTTCAACAATCAATCATAAATTGAAATACACATAAACCAATTATTCATCCACAATATAGCATCAATAAGCATATACTTGCATAAAAGGATACTGAGATACAATTGTTAGATGCAAGTAACATTAAAATTGCTTCAATAGATAATCAAATGAAAGATGAAGCCTGTGGCTTTGCTGAGTGTAAAATGAGACTAGTGCCTTAAAGTGAATTGTGGGCAATGTAGTTCGCATGTTTTATTAGGATAGATTGATGTTTAGTTAATGAAATGGTTTGGGCCTCCTTATGTATCATTCACCAATCTAAAATTTGTCGACTGGGTGTGCCGCAGATCCAACAAGGCGAGTTGCCAGGTGATTTGACACACGACACCCAGGGGAGAGGTCTTAGACAAATGATACCACTTAGAAATTGTCCTAATTAATCTATCAACCACTGACCAGCCCAACGTGTATGAAACTTACTTCCAGCAGATCGAGACTAGCTCGCAACTGGAAGGGTCAGGAACCGCACTGAGAGCTGAGGAGAATTTGTTTATTTTAAACAAGAAGTAAATAACTGAAATTGAAATGTGAGACTAATTACTAATCCACACTGACTAGGCCTCTTTCAAGGAGCTGAGGGGATGGTTTATTTGCCAACTTGAAATTGCAAGAAGTAAAGCTAATCTAGCAATTAAGTGTTACTCTCCAAATTGAAATCTAATCTATGTGTTGTTGCAGTGCTTTGTGATGAATTGAAATACTACTTTAGCTTATCTTTAGTTATGAAAATTGAATCTAAGCTAAAATGCAAAATTTGAGACAATCACCAAAAACACCGTTCCCCTAGGGGGGATGAAGAGTGAGAGCTTGTAGCCCCACTGATTATATTAAAGAACTTACACATCTCTTTATGGGAGTGACTTGTGACCATTCATTAGGGGGGTCACAAGTCTTTACAATGTTACAAAATACTTATTGAAGAAAAGGGGTGCCCTCGGGGGTCCCGGATGCTCCAAATCCGCCCAAAACGGACATAACTTCCTCTTATCTGTTCGTCAACCTACACAAAACAACAAACAAACAATGACAAAAGATGCCCAAAAATACTTTGGAAGTGTCTTGGGTTATTAGTAGGAAAGCCCCAAAATTGACTAAGTAAACTAGCATAAAATGAGCAAGAATGAACTAAGAAGAGCAAACTAAAGAGCTTGTCTCCTTAGGGTCTTTTTCTGCTGTTTTAAAATAGCAATATAAAGGCACTCTAATTGCCAAATATGGAATTGAAAGCTTTAGGAAAAGAACTATCCTTTAACTTCTAAAATTTTTGAAAGAAAAACATGCTAAATGAGACTTTTCCTATGCTAGATCTAAGTATTTAGATGAAACTTGAAAGTACAAACTTGGATCTAGTTTATCTTATGCATGTACAGTTAGATRTTCAKAATTTGAAATAAAGATAGATCTAGGCTACTTGCATTTCCAACAAAGTAACCAAAAAGTTTTTTAGATTTTCTTTGAGAAAGAGTGAAGGGAGAAAATTTGTAGCCTTGGAACCCTTGGGCAATGGAGTCTTTAGATGAGCTAAGGAGGGACCGAGTTTTTAGATCCTTGAAGTTGTGAAAAGACAAACAAGTTTTGTCACCACTCCAAGCTATGAGAACCTGTAAGCTTTAAGATTTTGCAAATAAACTTGTTAACAAAAATGGTGTCACCTACACAAGAACTTGAAGAGTATGTTAGTTAACCAAAACATGCATACACATCAAAATCTCTAAATGTAAATGAACAATAGGATTAAAAGCAAGCTAGATAAATCCTATCCTACAAGATGATCGCATCCTTTCAAAGGCCAAGATAACAAATCCAAAGAAGAAATTAGGCAAATATTACCTCATGAATTAAGCACGAATTGACATCAAGCATCCACACACATGTATAACGCACCTTCTTGACCTCCAAAGTCTCTTTATTCCAAATGAAAAGTATTACAATAGTATACAACTACAAGCAACAATCCCCAAACTCCAACTAACTCACAATAGGAGAGAATGCTTGTATATATAGCACAATAGGCAAATGCCCAAGAGAGGAGGGCGCACCAAGTGGACAAGAGGGGTGCACCAAGTGGAAGAGGAGGGCTGCCAAGTGTTGAGATAATGGCTGCCACCTCTCACTCAACTCAAAAGAATGACAAGTGTGAGCAATGGAGGAGCTAGCAGGGTGCCACCTCTCCAAGAGATGAGCTGCCCACTCAAGGGTGCGCCACCTCTCCAAGAGGGGTGCACTTCCCAATGCACACATGCTTATATCTTGATATCAAATCAGCCAATCAACCTCAATCAAATCGATATTGTCTCCTTTGACTGCCACCTTGCCTTTTGAGGCTTTATTTGGTCGAAACATGTTCCCACATGTTTCCTTGATTTTTGCTTTTGCTGATTTTTCTGATTTTATTTTGACTTTTTTGGGTTTTTTGAGCAAAAATGATTTTTAAGTGATTAAAATCACTATTTTTGCTTAACTAAGTGGGTACTTAGGTAATATGGGTGCTCTAGGTCAAAAAATGAGCATCCCCATGGCATATTAAGTTCCCTAGTGCCACTTTTTAATACATCTTTATTTTTTAATTAAAAATTGTCGAATTCTGGCAAAATTTTAATTAACTGAAAAAATTAAAAAATCCCAAGGGGGACTTAGCACATTTCCATAAGACTCTAGGAGTATGTTTAACATGGTAATATACATTAGACACTAGGCTTAGATCCATGCTTAGGAATAACCATGGGCATATACTCCAACTCTGGAGGGATTGAGTGAAAAAACTCATAAATTATAAATTACCTGAACAACGAAATATAATAAACAAGTGAAAAAACACTCCAGAGTATAACTCATGCTTAGAACTAAGGTGGCTAAGACCTTTTACAAGTTCATCATGCAACATCTCTCATTACAATTTTTATGGAAATGTGAAAAAGGTTGGTCTTAATGATCGGCTGAACTTCTGAACTCTGAACTCTGAACATGAAAATGTTCAATCTTTGGCGGCTCGCTGTAAATTCACCCTATTGCAACTTGGTGGATAACAGTTCCAACCTCATCATACTTAATATCGAGAAAGTAGAATTTCATGTCCCATTCAAAATTCGGTAGATTTTGCAGTTTTCAGGATTTCAAGATTTGTACGATTGCAACAATTTCATTGGRTTCTATCATGTATGAGGGTATGGGATTGGCATGTAATCAAGAGCACCAAGCCCTTTGTGTACCTCGATGTTGATGGTATTGATCGTTGAACTCCTTTGTCACGGCCTTAGCAAAAATGCACCCTTCACTCAAACCAAAATCATTGATTAGGCATGTTAAGCTTTTTCTAGCATATTTTAAGGCTTGGATTAGGAAGTTTCATTAAAATTGGGTGGTGTTGATTGATGTCCCTAGAAGATCGAGGTGGAGACAAAGGGTGATACTAATGATGAGGATTTCGATATAATTCATGCTGGAGTATTGCTTGTCATTTAAATGTTCTTGCTCATTTATTCATAATGTTTTCTTTCAAAGTTTCAATATAATGTGCTATTTATAAAATAGCACATTAAATATATACTATGTTGCATGAGTTTCCGAAATGTGGGAACGTTGGGAACATGGATACGAGTATTTGAAACTGCTAGAAGCTTCACTCAAATTTACAGGAGACGTCAAGTTGGGAGCGACAATATTATATATTAAAAAATATAAAAAAATATTTTAGATTACGACATATCTAGATAATGGTACATTTTAAATTTTATTTCAATAAAATTGGAGACCAATCCAAGACAACTTTGCTCCTACGAAAAACTACAATATCGAAATTACTAATTTAATTTGTGCTAATAATAATATGAATATATTTAACACAATAATGAAACTTTAATGTCCATATAGATTCATTTAGAAAATGAGAAACAAAATACATATATAAAGTTTCAACATCTTTTAAAAAATTAAACTTTACGTACATAGACTTCAAACATCTTTGTAAATTTGAACCATTATTATTGTTGTTATTGAAAACAATCTAAATAGTATTACTCTTGTAATATGAAAATATAATAAATTATAAAATTCAATGATATGGTTGGTTGACAACAACAACAGGGGTATGGTATTGATTTATTTGACTTTCATGTTTAGTATGTACTCTAAGGAAAGCATACATGCATTAAAAGTTTTTCATATCCACAATTATAAAGTGAGTATTATTAATTTTTTTATTTAAATAATTTTTGAAATAATATTTAGGTGTAGTTTAGTTTTTGTTTTATAGTGATATTTTGAATAAATATAATAAAACTATTTGTAATAAATTTTAAAATTAGGTGTTTGTAGTAACGGAATAAAAATATTTACATTTTAATTTAATAATATCTAAAATTGATACTTATTAATACCAAATATAGAATTTTAATTTAAAGCTCTCTATATCGGAAACTTGTTCCCAAGCTCCCATTTTCTTGATGTTGAAGCTCCCAAAAATCTCCTAAGTTCCCAACCAATTGGGGATATTTCGTATCCGTTCCCAAGCTCCCAAAATGTGGGGAATGAGTTTCATAGATGCCAAAGATGCAGGGAGCAGTTCGCATGCAACTATATATATATATATATATATCATGCCATTTCCTCATCTTCAACCTTCACCCCTATGGCAACCAACTAGTCTCTCAACTTTGTGATCTTCATCAAGTAACTAGCCATAGTATCCGTGCCACTTATATTGATGGTGGAGAGCTTATTTCTTATGTAAATCTTGTGACGAATATTCACTCTGGTACAAAGCTATCAAAGCATCATGGATCTACGTAGTCATCTTCTTCTTTTCAATGTGAGGTATCAAAAAGTCCTTCACCAATTAAAAAAGTATTTGCTTTGCCTTGGTCTCCTCCTCCTTATAATCGACCAATTGAGTAGGATTGGTAGGAATAGTGACTTTGTTTTCAACAAACACCCAAAGCTCAACCTCCTCTAACAACGTTTGCAGTGTATGCTTCCAAGGTGTAAAGTTGGAAGCACGTTTTGAC
>JASDQU010502888.1:16491-40370 GCA_032191745.1 Picea mariana | reverse complement strand
TGTAAAATTAGAACTATTTTTGTTTTGCACATTAAATTATACACCTGTAATTGATTCTGCTACTGTTAGAATAGGATTGCATCTACTCATTAATATAGAATTGCATTATCATATTAGAATAGTTTTGCATTTAGGATTTAGCCTAGCTTAGATGGAAAAGTCTCTCTTTGGGGAGAAATTCATTTAGTTGGCGACAATCAGGCCCATATACCGGTGGAGGTTGTTATTCACTCAAGAGTGAGTCTAATTGGGACCTGCCATCGAACAACTCTCCCTTGTTGACGTCAGAATTATTTTTCGCATCAATAGGTATATCCATGTCTAGATTTTGAGCTCCCTTTAAAATTTTCACCTTCATCTGGGCCCTGATTATTGAGCACAAATATAATCTTAAAAATTCACTAATTTTCATTTTTCATAGATTTTAAGTAGAAACATCCAATGGCCTTCATTGGAATTCCTATATCCCTCGTCATTGCGGACACACCCCTAAAATTTCATCTGATTCTGAGTTGAAATGCTCCTGTTATGGCCAAAACAAGTTTTTGGCTCCAAACTTTTTTTTTGTAAATTGTCTAGTTTTGTTGATGTGRCAATCAAGTTGACATGGCATGGCAGGTAGTTGTGGATGTCCATCTATCATCCTTTGATTCATATATTTCATCAACCTTGTTCTCTTYCATCGGTGATCAACTCATTCTTTGCATCAACGATCGACCTATTTCTCTACATTATGAAAAGGCTACCTTTGTCTAATTCGACCGAACCCCGATCATTGGCAATTTACTTCCATCGACGAGTTGCAAATGGTACTTCTCAATGGGATTTCACTGAACCCYGAAACCAAACTAGATTGAGTCTGATTCGTCAATCTCAAAATCGAAAGTAATCTTAGTCGTTGATCTATTAAKCTTTTCCAAGCCTTTGGATGAATCTCAACCGTTGATAGCCAAATCAAATGTGATCTAGACCGTCCATTCCCCAACATCGCTAAACCTCATTGAACTCCTTCAACATTCAACAATTTTATTTGACGAACTAAATTGCAAGACTTTGTCTAATTTGTCGAACCCCAATCATCGACAATCGACGTTTCTCTCAACTGATTTGGCATAACACGTGGATATCGATGTGGCAAATTGGTTAGTGTGTCATGACATGTGGATGTTGACATGGAATGACATGTAAATTCCAGCGCGGCATGACACATGGATGATAGCCACTTGTCCTACCCTAAGTCAGCCACGTCTCTATCCTCTTTTCCCTTCATCGACGATCGACAATTTTCTTTGGCGAAACAAATTTGTTCACAAATTTTGTCGAACTTTGATCGCTCCATCAACGATCCACAATTTTCTTTATCAACGATTTTCCAAAAAGGTTACTTTGAAAGGTTTTGTTGAACTCCAATTGCTCCATCAACGATCCACAATTTTCTTCATTGATGATTTTCCAAAAAGGTTACTTCAAAATATTTTTGCTGAACTCTAGTGGCTCCATCGGCGATCAACAATTTTCTTCATCGATGATTTTCCAAAAAGGTTACTTCAAAAGGTTTTGTTGAACTTTGATCGCTTCATTGACGATCAACAATTTTCTTCGATGAACTAAATTTGTTGAACTGTGAAAACATAGAATTTTGATCAATTTTAGGATGAATCTAGGTCATTCATTTTTCAAGATTAAAGTGGTCTCAGTTGTCGATTCACCAAACTGCTCTAAATTTCGTCAGACTTCTCCAAACCTGCAAACGAATCTCGACCATTGATTCTTAAAATTCAAGTGATTTGGGTTGTTGATTATCCAACTTCATAGTTGCCATGAAAACATGGAATTCGACCTCCCAATCCATTTTTTAACTCCGCAACTTGCAGATCAATGCCATCATTTATCTCTTTGACCATTTTGAGTGCAAATTCAACTTGAATTTGCTCATAAATTTGGGAATTTCACTCTAGTTTCACAAATATCCCCAAATTCGTCACAAATCGAAATTTGTAACAACAAAATTTGCATTGGTCCTTGGTCCATATGGATTCAGTGTTGAACCAATTGCTCTAATACCACTCTATAGCGTTTCTCACTAATAAACCCATAAAAATTTAAAAATTTTAATACTATTAAGCTAAATGCATCTAACAACATTTCCAAAACTCAAATGCAACTAAATTAACATTCACACAATTGCATACAACTACTTAAACTCAGAGTAAGCACACATTAAATAATCCCATAATTAAATGCAAACATTGAGGATTTACATGCATTAATAGGATTATGAACATAGCCAATTATGCAATACACAACAACATATAATTTACTCAAGAACAAAGTATATGCACAACAATAAAACTTTGAAATATAAACAATGTAACATAGATAAACACTTATCTTTTAAACCAAAGGTGGAACCAACTACAGGGGATGGAAGTTCCACCCAACCATAGATTTATTGCTTCAAATATCAGTAACAAATCACCCTCAAGCTAAGGCTATGAATCCACAAGAAAGGGTGGTCTCTCCACTGTCCACTCAAAGCCTAATTTTACCCACAACATACTAATCTTTCCTACAGTTATCCCAATCCTCCAGCTCTCTTCCTCTCAACCTGCACAACCCAAGGAAATGGCATCCCCCTTCTCTGCACACAGTCCCTCAAGCCTTCCCACTTTCTTCCAGGGATCCAACATAGATTGGTTAGGAATCTCTCTTATTGGGGACTACAAGGATGTTAGCTACAAGGAAAAACGCCTAGCAGCAAGCTCACTACTGGTGGGGTAATTTCTCTCACAAAATCTCACTCTACAGGTCTAACAACCTGCTTCTTCATGCATTTTATAGTTCCAAAACAACTACCACCATGCCGAGTATGGTTTTCTTCAAGCTTCCATGTTTTGTTCTCCCTTTTGTCCAAAAATTGGTTGTAAAAATTAGTTTTCATTTTTCCATACAATTGTCCCTTTTTTTTCCCAAGCAAGTTGACTCTCACTCTCCGCAATGTTTATTGTACTTCAACCCCTTATTCTCAATAACTAAGGAATGTGACTTTTCACAACCATGCTCTTACATGTATTGAGTGATTGGGCCCTCATATACACTCCATGGGGAGATTAGAAGGTTCACCAAAAACAATAACTTTATGGATGGTTTGGGATTTAAGACACCTGGATAAAACCCCCTAGATCCTTCCCCTCTTGTGGAAAATTAAACCCCCTTGACTCTATCCATGTCCATATTAGTAGGCATCACTTTTTATTTATTTATTATTTTTGCTATACAATATTTACATATTACATAGAAAAAAGTATGCCAAGGAGTTACTAAAGAAATTTGGGATGATCGAGTGTCAGTGATTGATGAGACCAATGGAACTGGGTTTTCATAAGTCAGATACGGTAAATGAAACTCTTTATTGACACTTGGTTGGGAGTATCATTTATATAACAAACATGAGACTAGATCTAGGATATTCTGTAAGCTATCTCTCCATATATATGACATAATCTAGATTGGTCCATTGGACAACAGCTAAGCAATTACTCAGATACGTGCATGGTACTTTGCATTTTTAACTGTAATACACTAGAAATGACAATTTCTTCTTGACTCGATACACAACTGAAGATTGAGCATGCCCCACTGGCAATCGTCAATCAAGAGCACTTTTCCTGGTTAAGTAAAAAACAAACAATTCTTGTCATTTCCACTCAGCCTACAACGTTGTGTTGTTTTGTGATAATCAAAGAGTTTTGGAATGCATGAGAGGACCGAACACATCACAGAGAATTCACATAATAATGAGATAAAAATCTTATAGATGGATTCAGGCATTGCCTCAATCAAATTTGAAAGTTTTAGAAATAAATTATCAGTAAAGGACAACGTCCACAAGTTAGATATTCAGGTTCAGGTGCTACACCTTACAAGCATCTAATAATTAAAATATGCAATATCATTGATTTAACATAAAGATTCACATTCACATTAGCAGCATATATTGCTGTACACAAGTTTATTGAGCTGCCACATTTACAACGTCTGAATGGATCAACTTCCGCATTAGGCGGGCGATTCCAACAAGTACAAGGCCGTATGACCGGCACACTTAAACTTGGCAAATTAGCAGTCACATAAAATCCATTTGTTTGTTGCTATACTGAGATTCATGCCCATGGAAAGGGAAGCATGGAAAGGCTCACTGCCACAACAATGAGAATATGGTTGTGAATATTTAGCAATACCATCTTACCTGATATATTATTTCAAGTCCGCCACAAATGCAAAAATTCCATCCTCGTTTCGCCTTTAGTCGAGTTCTTTGCAGCTGTGAACACCGAAGATACCTGTCCTGTCCCCTGGCTTGATTTTGCAGAAGAGAAACAACTGCAACACATTTTGAAAAGAGAGAAGAGCCCTCTTCGTCTTGTTGGTTTTCTGTTGTCCATGTCCAGAGAAGTTAATTTCTTGGGCATGACTTTATTAACTGCCATAAGAAATCAATGCAGCAATGGTATGAGAATCGCTGAGACTGATACTTACTATCCGCTTCGTGTTGGATATATTTGGTGATGGCGGGATTTATGAACATTCCGAAACAATCTTGCGGAGCACGAAACAATCTTGCGGAGCACGCCAAAGACCAAAGATTTCGATATTTGTGGCACGTGATGGAAAGTAGGGAACAATCTAGCACGCCAAAGACTAAAGATTTCGATACTTCTGGCACGTGATGGAAAGTCGCAAGTGRAAAGTCAAGTCAGCCGCAAGCACAGAAGCCACAGTCTGTGCTTGCGGCTGACTTGACTTTGCTGGTGGTTGTTAATTTGAYCTGCAYATAAGTCACACTCTAATAGYTTTAATGAGTCCTATATATATATTAATAATAATAATAATAATCTATTTTTAATGTCACGGTTAAGTCAGCACATCAAATTGGTGTATGAGATCCTCTTGTTTGTGGGACAAGGGAYCTTYMTTCGCMCAACAATTTGACTGGTAAAGTCTATGAAGGTATACATACCCTACCCCCCTCTGGATCTGAACCTGTAACCTCTTAAAAAATAACTTGAATAACAAGTTATATATATATATATATATATATATATATATATATATATATATAAGAATTACAATATGATGTTAATAACATGTATTTCTTCTACAATTTTATAGTTTCAAATTTGGCATGCCATATTGTCATAGGTTCAATGAGTAGTATATATATTATTATAAAAGATAGTGTGAATGACAAGTTGTATATATATAATGATAATAAGTTGATGTTAAAAACACGTATTACAAATAAGGAGGTCTCATACATCAATGGTGTTTGTGACCTTAAAAATAGATTATTATTATTATTATAAACATTGAATTGTATATAAAGTTAAGAGATCTTGTCCATTTTAAATATTAATTGTATTTTTTATTTTCCTATTTAAGATATGATTAAATTGATTTAAGATTCATTTTAAATTTTGATTGAATTTTTTATTTTCCTATTTAAGATATGAGTAAATTGATTTAGAATTTAAATTTTTTGGGGGAATAAGTATTTGGGATTTGGATTATGGTAAAATGTTACTTCTACTTTAGCTTTATTGGTTGCAAAATAGGTTTTTTATTATAATAATATTATTTATATATTATTATAAAAATGATTTAGTAAATAAATAAATTTATTATGTGTTATAAAATAGATTTTTTATTATAATATTATTATTTTTATATATTATTATAAAAGTGATTTAGTAAGTAAATAAATTTAATTTTTTTTCATTAAAATATAAATGTATTTTAATTTATTAGTTTTTTGAAAGATGTGAATTGTTTTAAACTAAACCAGAAAGAAAAAAATCCCATCCATTAAAAGAATTACAACTTTAAATAAAATTCTTACACAATTAAAAAAAAATCTATTTAAAAAAATGAATTTATCCATGGTTTAACTTAATTCCATTATTGCATATACATCTAGAATATCAACCATATACATCAACTTGTCAAACATACCCTAAAATTCTTACACAATTCAAAAAAAATCTATTTAAAAAAATGAATTTATCCATGGTTTAACTTAATTCCATTATTGCATATACATCTAGACTATCAACCATATACATCAACTTGTCAAACATACCCTAAACTAAAACCAATCACATGGGGAGAATTAGTTTGAACATTGTCCTAAAAAGAACACTCTTTATTAAAACACATCATATTTATTACAAAGATGTAATGATATTCTTTAAAAAAAATCAATAACTTTGTTTGGGTAATGTTTTTGACTTTCTCGCTCAACCATCATCAAAATATGACAACTTAATTGTTGGCAAAATCATAATCTTATATTATTTTAAATGTATTTTTGAATGAATAAATTAATTCAGCTCCCCTCGAATTATACAATGATTCTCATTAACTAAAATTTGTAATTCTAGCTATCCTTCTAAATTCCTCACCTAAGTTTGGGAAAAAGTGGTCAACAAAAAATACCCAAAATGTAAAAGGTTTAGACTAAGCTCTATGAGCTTTGTTCGTAGTAACCTCGATAAGTGGAACAACCTCTTGGCATTTAGTCTTACTATAATGTAAACATGACCTTTAGTGGACTTAAGATTAATTGTATGGATAACATCCAAATCTCATTGCATCAAATGCAGACTACCAAAGGATATAAACATTCTTTACTTTTCATGTGAAATTTAATTTACTTCAAACCTTATAAGTTTCATGGGTTTTAATCAAAGAATGTGTATCATGGAATTAATTTACTTGCAAAGCTTAAAGACAATTTTCATAGGTTTTAACCATAGCTGGAATAATTCAAGGCAATACTTTTTTAGACTCTTTTTTTTTAAGGTATGGAGAAATCTGTAACACTTTGAGATTATTTTGGTATGGAGGTTTAAATAAGTTGGCTACCACTATAAACCCAAGAGTATATCTAACAGCTCAATCAAATAATTGAGCCAAAATTTAGAGTTTTTATCCATTTTAAATTTTGATTGATTTTTTTTTACTTTTCCTTAATTTAAGATATAAGTTGATCTAGAGTTTGAATTTTTTTTGGAAATAAGTATTTGGGATTTGGATTATGGTAAAATGTTGTTTCTACTTTAGCTTTATTAGTTACAAAATAGGTTTTTTATTATAATAATATTATTTATATATATTATTATAAAAGTAATTTAGTAAGTAAATAAATTTATTATTGAATATAAAATAGGTTTTATATTATAATAATATTATTATAAAAGTGAAATAGGTATTTTATTATAATAATAATATTTATATATATTATTATAAAAGTGATTTAGTAAGTAAATAAATTTATTATTGGTTATAAAATAGGTTTTTTATTATAATAATATTATTTATATATATTATTATAAAAGTGATTTAGTAAGTAAATAAATTTATTTTTTTCATTAAAATACAAATACATTTTAATTTATTAATTTTTTTGTAATTTGAAAGATGTAAATGGTTTTAAACTAAACCAAAATTTAGAAAGAAAAAATTCTTTTAATTTTAAATAAAACTTTTAAACAATTTAAATAAAAAAAAATCATTTAAAAAAATGAATTTATCTATTTTTTAACTTAATTCTATTATATATATACTCTATCAACCATATACATCAACTTGTCAAACATAATGTAAACTAAACCAATTTCATGGGGAGTACTAGTTGGAGCATTGTCTTAAAAAATGGAACACTTGTTACTAAAACCCATCATATTTATTACAAAGATGTAATGATATTCTTTAAAAATTCAATAACTTTGTTTAGGCGATGTTTTTGGCTTTCTCGAGCAACCATTGCATATGGCAACTTAATTGTTGGTGAAATCACAATCTTACATTGCTTTAAATGTATTTTTGAATGAATAAATCGATTCAACGCCCTAAAAAACCCTAGCACCCTCAAATTATACAATGATTATCCTTCTAAATTCCTCACCTAAGTCTGGGAAAAACTGTCCAAAAAAAGTGCTCGAAAAAGATTAAAAATGTAAAACGTTTAGACTACGCTCTTTGCACTTTGTTCGTAGTGACCTCCTTTAGTGGAACAACCTCTTGGCATTTATTATTAATATAATGTAAGCATGACCTTTAGTGAACTTAGGATTAATTGTATGGATAACATATGAATCTCATTGCATCAAATGCACAGACATGGGCTACCAAGGGATATAAAAAAAAATTACTTCCCATGTGAAATTTAATTTACTTCAAACCTCATAAGTTTCATAGGTTTTAATCAAAGCATGTGTATCATGGAACTAATTTACTTGCAAAGCGTAAAGACAATTTTCATAGGTTTTAACCAAAGCATGTGTATCATGGAACAAGTCAAGGCAATAGTAATAGCTCTCAAGATCTTGTGAGATATTATAAGGGGTGCAATGCGACCACCACAAATACCCTCCTGACATTTTTTTTCAGAAACTTGTTGGAAACTCATTATCCAAACACCTTAAGAACATTCAATCTAAACCTCTTTCTTTGAAAAGAACAACAATGAGCAACATGCACCTCTTTGCATTTTTCGTGAGCACCCCAACAAGCAACATGTACCTCTTTGACCCTGAGTGCCCTCCTTTTCTTTGGATTCGATCCTTCAAGGACCTTAAGAGTTTCCAAATAGAGAAGGATGTCCTTGTACCAAGTATATTGGGAAATAGGTTGGTTTTAATTTGATTTCAGAGGAAGTGTCGGGACAAGTGTGTCATACAACTTGCAGTACTATAGTGGAGCAAGTAAAGATTGTTGAGCAGTAGCAAAGAATAAAAGCAGAGTATTGGCAGGGAATAAATGTAGAGCAATAGAAAGGAATAAATATTGACTAGTGGTAGTGAATAAATGTAAAGCACTAGTAGGCAATGAATGTTATGCAACAATAGTTGGCAATTTACTTGTTGGTGGTTTCCAACATGTAGAATTGGGAAACCATAAATTGTTTATGGTTTTGTTATGCTTATTTATTCAGTGCTAGGGTTGGAGGAAAACAAAGTATAAATTTATTTTACTATTATACTGTCAAAATTTCTCTAGAATGATGTTATTATTAAACACTCTTGTTGAGAGCATAGAGACTCTTTATTGTAACCATTTAGTTTATGACTAATACATTGAGTGTTCTTTAGAGTGTGGGGTTTTTCTTTCAGAAGGGTTTTCCCTAGGATATCATGTTGTTAATGATTTATTGTTTATTTCATTTGTTTGCAACTATTCTATTTTAAGTTTCTACACATTCTTCTCTCATCGATTTGTGTAGGAAGTGTATTTGGAAGCTCTTCTTCCTTTCATTTTGTATTAGAACATGATCACATTGGATCCAAGGTGTTAGGAACACGTTTTTTTAATTTAATCTTTGTTTGAGTGGGAGCTTGCGTAGAAGGGAATCTTGTTGCAGGGAAATGGTGAGCACATCTAGATTAGAAATGAAGAAGCTTAATGACACTAACTTTGAGCTATGGAAGCTCAAGATGGAGGATATTCTCGTAGATCGATATCCATGGGTTGTAGTATCTAGAACCAAACTCGCCAGTATAAAAGATGAGGAGTGGGTGGTGTTGGAGAGAAAGGCGAGCAGCCTTATCAAGCTCTATTTGGATGATTCAGTATTATTGAACATTTTTAAAGAAAAAACATAGCAGATATTTGAAGAAGTGAGGGGATTTGTATTAGGCTAAATCCTTGGTTAATAAACTTTTTCTTCGGAAAAAGTTGTTTTCCTTGAGGATGGGTGATTGGGATTCTATAGCTAAGCATTTGAATGCATTTAATGTTATTATGACCCAATTGATCTAAGTTGGAGTGAATATGGATGAGAAACATTGTTGTATGACCCTTTTGTGTTTTTCGCTAGATTCATGGGACAGCCTAGTAATGGCCATTGGAACCACTATAAAAACATTAGTGCTTGATGAGGTCATGGTTTCTTTAATTTTAGAGGAGGTGAAGAAAAACGATTTTGAATCCACCAATGAGGCCTTGGTTGTTCATGGAATATAAAAGGAGAAAAACAAGAAAAGAGAAAAGGGTAGATCCAAATCCCATGGGAGACATAAATATCCTAGAAAGTCCAAGGAAAAATATTGGAATTGTGGAAAGGTTTAGCATTTTAGAAAGGATTTTGAAGGAAGAGAAGCATAAGAATAAGAAGGAAAATAATTATTCTAATGATGAATTCAAAAAATATTCTCAAGAGGATGGTGGAGATTGCTTTGTTGCAGCTTTGGCAACTTGTGCAGGCTAGAGTGCATGGCTAATAGACTCTAGAGCTTCCTTCCATATGACTTCCATATGACTTCCTAACACCGTGACTAGGTTTAAATGTATGAGAAATATGATGGTGGGGTGGTACACCTTGGTGATGAATCTCCTCTCATCATAGTTGGTTGTAGTAGATTTCGAGCACACACTTATATTAAGAGGGGGGGTTGAATCAGTATAAGACAATTTTTTACTTTTTCAAACATTTATCAACCATAAGAAAACAATCACATATGAGATCTATTAACTGCACAAGATTTATGTGGAAACCCTTTCGACAGAAAACCACAAAACTTGTCTTTATAATTATTTGTAGGCACCAACCTACTGAAGACACCAATCCCCACTAGTACAAATCCTATTAGGCACCAACCTACTCTTACAGATATTCATAGACACCAATCCCCACCGTTGATCACCAAATTAGCAAGAGACACCAATCTCTTGCAGATCTTCCTAGACACCAATCCCCACCTCTAAGCACCAACTTACCAAGAGACACCAATATCTGAGTTGAACCAACCTTCACCAAGTATGCTTGATATTTCTTCCTCTAATAGGTATGCTTGTTGCTTCTTCATTTACCATGTCTACTCACTTATTGTGCATTCACTAGGTTTGCTCACTACTTCTGCCTTTACCAAGCCTACCAAAATTTGAATTTCCAAATGACAACTTTCCCAAAGCTTGTTGTTTTGGGCCTCTTCCCAAGAGAAAACTTTTACAGCATACCACATATCCAATTTTGCAAATCTGATTCTAAAATTTTTACTTGAGGTACTTTCCTTTTTGTTTCCTCAACTTCTTTCCTCGCCTCCTCCTTCTCCTCTCCCTGGTTCATTTTTCTTTTACAATTTACACCTTTCCCCTTGGTTTCGTCGATTAGCCTATTTAGGGTTATCCAAAGTATTTTTATTTCATAAATTTTAAAATGTATCCTCTAGCTTTGGTTCACTGATTCTTTTTATATATATTTTTTTCACCCTTATTTAATCATTGGATTCCTTGTATTTTTAACCAAAATTGTTATCCTTTTACTCTCATCATTCTCATCACTTTTTGAATTAATTTTCCTTCATCACCTCTTTTATTTAATTTTCCAAATCTCAATGGATTTTACCATTGTTCTTTTATTTAATTTTTCTCCCTTATATGATTTCCTTATAACCCCCTTTTTTATCATTCATTTATTCAATAACCAATCTCAATAGCTTCTTCTTCTAACTCATTAATTGGATTCCTTTTATTAATTTACCAATTATTACTTAATGTTTCCCATGTATTTTCATCAAAAAAAAAAATTGGATAATCAACCCCCCCCATTCTTTCATTCATTTATGAATCCCTAATCTCAACGACTACTTCTTCTAAAGCATTAATTTTACACATTTACTAATTATTAAATTTTTTATCAAGCCTATTATTTTTTCTTTATTGACTGCCTATCCTCAACGGCTATCTCAAGATTTAAATTATTAACTTGAATACCTAATCTCAACAACTATAATATTTTGTTAATTTTACCACCTCTATCCATTATCTTTATTGACCATTCCTCTCTTGTATAAACAAGCCTCGACACTCTTTTCCAATCATACTAGCTATTTATGTCCCTGATGATAGGTGGAGTGTCCACTCGAAACATTGGACATTTCGAAACCTCTCACACAGTTTTATCTAGAAAAATTTTCAACTATTATGACTAACTATGGAAACCTACATTATCAGCATTTTGGAACTCTAACTTCCACAGGGAATATCTCTTAAAGTATAGCGAACCAGCATCTGAAATGTTTACCACATATACCCCAAGATCTCTCCTCTGTCTCTTAAAAATTCCAAGGTTTGAAACATCCCAGAACATAAGTTAACGTGAAAATTCCAAGATGACCTTAAACTGATTTCGCAACTCTTCCCTTTTGGAATGATATTCAATCTTTGCTCGTCCATTTTTCACACACTCACTTTCTCGCAATACTTTCTCTTTTTATACCTTTTCATAACCCTTCATGAAAGGACATTTCCATTAGTTAAATAATTAGTTTCCAATACCATGGGAAAATATACCAAACCCATGGGTTTGAAACCACCATTTCACTCTTTACTTTTTCACATGCACCCATTTTTAATATACTTGTAAACCTATATATATAAATCAATATTGGAAATGATGTGTGTATTGTAATGTCGTAATATGACATTAATGACATCAGTAATCCTTTGACATCAATGCCAATAATTCCAATAGTAGAGTCTTGATCATATTCCCTAATGGCAAAGTAACAAGGACTAGTGAAGTTTTTCACATTCCAGGTTTGGCACAAAACCTACTATCAATAAGTACACTTAATGATGTGGGTGTGCAAGTTATTTTCTTTGACAAAGGGTGTGAGATGGTTTGAGGATCTATGGTACTCACTAAGGATGCTCATGTGGGCACTTTATTCCAGCTTGGTGCAAGCACTATTGAGTGTAATAGTTCTTTGATTTCTATAGAAAATATATCTATGGGATCTACAACTTCAAAATTAGAACCTCCTAAGCAAGCTCTTTCTTTAGAAAGCAAGTTACCTATAGAGAAGACAATGATATGGCACCAAATATTGGACCATATAGGTGAGAAGGGCCTACGGGCCTTGAAAAAAAAAATCTTGTTGATATATTAAATTATTGTGCTCTTGAATTTGATTTTTATGAGCATTTCATATATGGAAAACAGGACCATGTGCAATGTTATTTAGTTCTCACAAATATTCTAGGTTATTGGACTTATTCATTCCATTGTATTTGGTCTAGTTAAAGTTCATTTGATTTCTAAGGATTTGTATTATGTGTCATTCATTGATGATTATTCTAGAAGGACATGGGTATATTTTCTTAGAAATAAATACAAGGTTTTAGTCAATTTAAGGAGCTTAAATATCTCTTGAAAAATCAAACTAGTAGGAAGATTAACATGTTGAGGGTTGATAATGGCAATGAATTTTTTTCTATAGAATTTAATAAGTTTTGTAAGGATAATGGCATTGAAAGACATAACACAACTCCATATACCCCTCAACATAATGGAATTGTTGAATGGATAAATAGAATGTTAATGGAGAGATCTAGGAGTATGGTTAGTGGAGCCAACTTAGAGAAGGAGTTATGGGGAAAAGTGGTTTCTACTACATATTACTTGATTAACAAGTCTCCCACGTCAACTCTTGTGGATAAGACCCCTATGGAAGTCTAGATCGAAAAGAATCCCTCATTTCAGCATCTTCGTGTTTTTGGTTGCAAGGCATATGATCATGTGCCTAAAGAGAAGTGGTTGAAGTTGCATAACAAGGATGTGAAATGTGTCTTCATCAGCTATGGCATTAGTGTAAAAGAGTATAAGATTTGAGAGCCTATGGCTAGAAAATTTTTGTATAGCAGAAATGGTTTTTTTAGAGAAGTTAAGTCTTCTCCCATAGTGGTGTAGGTAGAAAAGGATGAGAAGAAATCAATGGTTCATCTACCACCCAAGAATGAGAAAGATGAAACAAAAAATGAACTTCTCATGATGGACCTAATGAGGACAAGGGTTCAGAGAGTTATGAATAGGAGGAAGAAACTCCACCTCAAACTTTAAGAAGGTCCACTCAAAAAAGAAGGCAACCAGACATCTATAATTATAGTATGTTTGATTTCATGTGTATATTTTCTTTATTTGCTAACTTCTATGAGCCTAGAATTGTGAAAGTGCAATGGAGATGGAAGATACAGAGTTCTAGATATTGGCCATGGATGAGGAAATGGATGCACTTAGAAATTATGAAACATGGGACTTGGTCCCATTGCATGATGGATCGAAACCCATTGGATGTAAGTGGGTGCTCAAAAAGAAGATCGGTTTAGATGGCAATGTTGAAAAGCACAAGGAAAGGTTGGTTGCAAAAGGATATTCCCAAATTGAGGGGATATGATTTGGACTAGATAATTATATTATTTTTCATTTATATTGATGCTTTCATAGTGGAAAAATTGGAGAAATCATCTTGCAAGGTCATTTTAGTGGCAAGTCTCAGTTTGGAAAATTGGGGTCTGGAACCTTCCAGTGCCATTTTGAGGAATTAAATGGTTTTTTGGGGGGTTATAGTGTCTAAAAAATATGCATTCCCCTTTAAAGGTGTTCTACACTCTGATACTTTTCCAACGGTACATACCATGCATCAATCAGAGCTCGTATGCAAAAGTTATGCCTCTTGCAAGTTGACCTATCATGTTGACCACCATGGTACGAGAGGATGTCGCGTCAACCCCCGTTACTCATGCATATGGGGCAATCTGTGTGAGTACTTTCAAGAAGGATCTAGAAGGTATAAAACCTTATCACAATTGAAGGTTTAAGAAGTCAAAACCCTAACCTTAGACGGTTATCAGGCTATGTTAAATACCAAGATACGAGGAGGAGAAGGGGTTCCATTCTATGTTATTGTATTTTGTTCCATAGTAGAGTAGAACAACTATGAGTGGGAAATTAGAGATAAGCAAAAAGGGGGTTAATATTCTATAACAACCAAACATGCCACAATTCTAGGGTAACTCCATAGAGACTACCTTCTCCTTTGTACTTGCATTATATCCATACCAGAGAAAAGAGAGAAGAACAACCTCACCTTCTAGCTGGGTTTTCTCCTATAAGGGTTTCCCAGAGAAAATATTTGTTTTATTTTTTGAATAGTGTGTGATTTTATTTCTATACTCTCTATTTACCGCATTTTATTTATTTCATGCATAAGCAGAAAATCAGTAACTAAAGATTCTGAAATATAAGGAATTTAACCTTCATAGTGTAGATTTCAGTTTTATTTATCATATTTGTTGTGAGGAATTGTTCTAGTGGAGTATCTGTTGGTGACGGAAGTCACCCCTGGATTGCTAGAAGGAGCAAAGCCCGACGCCCATCAGTTTTATGTCACAGTGGTTTTTTATGGGTGATCAAATGGACAGAGACTCAGGGAAATGTCACTCTAACTTAGAGACTGGGTCCGGCATGTATGAAACAAAGGAGGTCTTGATCTAACTTCAATCAGTGGGTTGATTAAAAGGTGAATAGGTGGAAGAGTTGATAAGGAGAGTGAACAAACTACTTCGGGCGACAGGCTTTCGGTAATTTGTAGGAGAAAAACTCTGAAAGCGAGATCCTCTGGTTCAGAGTTTCGAGATACTGAAGAAGGGACGTGACTTTATTCTCCAATTCCAAGTCGTTCAGTGTTAGGAAAGTCACAAGGACTAATTAGATGCAATGTGACTGTCACAATGATCAAATTCTACATCATCCTATAACAGTTGCAACTCGACTGGATTCTCCAATTCCAAGCAGCTCTAACACAGTTTGAACAAAGACATGAAAGAAGCTGACATCCATAAGGCAAGAAGTCTCAAGAGTTCATACATATAACCAGAGATAACAGTGCTTCATTAAAGCTTTACAACCGGGAGCTCTGCTCTACCATTGATTCTTACAAAAATACAAAAACTGAGCCTATATACTCAGGAAAATTCGCCTAACAGAGGTGTGCCCAGTGACTCACAGCTTGATGTCCCCTTAGTCAAACTCGTACTGATATCTTCCTTTAAGCGCCATCTTAACTACGCATGGCCCCTGCAAAGAGGGTAGCTGAACCATTAAGTGTTGGGCTAGCGTGCGCAGACTTCTCTGTCGAGATGAGGACTTCGGTATGGCATCTTTGAGAAAATCGAAGCACAGGACTTCCTCGATCATATGGTTCGCCAGACCCTCCATCCCCTGCAATTAATGAGTGAGGCGAGGCTTCAACCACCCTCTCTCTTCTTCATTCACTCTGAGCAGGTACCAGGATTGAGATCAAGTTGAGCTGGCACCTGGAGAACACAATGATCCCTCCTGCAGTCAAACCCGGCGCTTCGGCCCCTTGCGCAATTCCTTCTATCGCCCCCAAGTGACCACGGGTTGTGACCCTGTGCCTATCTTCAAAGGCTCTTTCGGCACTTCGTGACTCGCAACTGGGAAGAGTTAAACTTTACGTTTCAAAGTTGCAAGGGGCGAGGAGGCGAGTAGCCTAATCGTGCACCACGTGTCCCTCCGAGATCTGATGGCTTTGAACTCACCCGATACCCTTGTGGGCTCGGGTCCGAATGCTCTTGGCGCTTCGCAACTCGGGGATCCTAACACCAATACTTCGAGACTTCTTGCGGCGAGATCCCGAGGCTTCGTGCCACCTGTATTCCACTCGCCGACTCCGCTATGGCCCCCACTGTTTCCAGCTGTCGGGGTATCGCTCCTTGCAATCTCGCGATCCTCGCGCCCAAATTCTCGAACCTTTTCTTGCGAGGCCCCGATACACGATCCCCGCGTGTGGATCCAACGGCTCTCCTTGATCCAGATCCAACGGTTATTTACCTTCTCGCTTCTCGCGTCCTCGCGACTTGGGATACCCAATGTTTAGGCCTTTACCCTGCGAGCTCCCGAGTTCGCGAGATCATAGATCTTGGATGATGCCGACGACACTTTGCCCGCTCGCTTGGCCCGTTACTTTTGGAAAAACGAGAATTCTCCCGAGCTGTGCTTGATCACTTCGTGCAACTTGCAGATCCGAATGCTCTCGAGTTCATGACAAGAATTATCACTAACAGTATCCATGGAAGTTTATAGATCAAGATAGACTTTGGTGAGATATTTTCCCCATATGCTAAGTTAACATCTATTAGGTTCCTATTATCTATAGCAGCATCCTTCAATTTAGAGATAGAATATATGGATGTGAAAACAACATTCCTACATGGTGACTTGAAGGAGGAGATCTATATGACACAGCGAGATAAATATGTTGAAAAATCTAAAGAGTCATAGGTTTGCAAGTTTAAAAAGTATTTATATGATCTCAAATGGTCTCCCATAATGTGGTACCAAAAGTTTGATTCTTTTGTGTTAAGATTGAGATTTCTTAGATCCAAATCAGATCATTGTGTGTATTACAAATATGATGGTGGTCATTTAATTGTTACCACTCTATATGTAAATGATATATTATTCTTTGGTAATAGTAAGGATGTGATTTGTGATTTGAAGTCTCCTTTTAGCACAATTTTATACGAAGGACTAGGGGGATGAAAAATGTATCTTAGGAATGAAGATCAAAAGAGATAGAGAAAATAAAAATCTTCGGTTGAGCGAGAGTAAGTATGTAAACTCTATGCTACAACATTTTCACATGGTAGATTATAGACCATTGAGTATTCCAATTTCTATGGGAACTAAGCTTTCAGTTGAGAAGTGACCTACAACACCTGTGGAAATGGAGGATATGGATTATATTCCTTATGCTAGTGCCATTGATAGTTTGATGTATGTTATGGTTTGTACTAGACTGTACATTGCCCAAACAATGAGAGTCTTGAGTCGATTCATGGTTATTCTTGGATGTGAACATTGGGCTGCAATAAAGAGGGTCTTTAGGTATTTACAAGATACTTCTAAATATATTTTTTTCTATCATAGTGATGTTTCAAGGGACCCACACTTAGTAGATATATAGGGTTATGTGTATTTTTATTGGGTGGGGGATGTAGATAGAAGGACATCTATGAGAAGATATGTGTTTCAATTTTTTGGTGGAGTATTAAGTTGAATGAGCAAGCAACAAGCTATGGTTGATTTGTCCATCGTAGGGGTAGAGTATATGGAAGCTACTCATACTTAATGAGTCCATTTGTCTTATGAAATTGTGTTCATAAGTAGGGATAAGTCAGAGAGGTATTATAGTTCAATGTGATAGTAACAATGTCATTTGTCTAGCTAAGAACCTAACATTTCATGCGAAGACAAAGCATGTAGATATCTAGTACCATTTCATTAGGGACATGGTAGAGGATGAACAATGATACTAGAGAAAGTTGACACTTTGTAGAATGTTGTATATGCATTGATGAAAAAGTGAGCATGGGTAAATTTAGGTGGTGTCATGAGTCTATGATCTGTATGGCCTCTAACAATTATAGCTCACAATTTGATGCATTCTCCCTTATACTCTTGCAACATATATGACAAGTGGGAGAATGTTGGGACATATGTGTCATACACCTTGTAGTATTGTAGTGGAGAAGGTAATGATTGTTCAGAAGTAGAAGAGAATCAATGAAAAGTAGTGGCAGGGAATAAATGCAGAGCAATAGAATGGAATAAATGTTGACTAGTGGTGGGAAATAAATGCAAAGCACTAGTAGAAAATGAATGTTATGCAGGAACAGTTGGCCAATTACTTGTTGGTGGTTTCCAACATGTAGAGTTGGAAAACCATAAACGATTTATGGTTTTGTTATGCCTATTTATTCAGTGCTAGGGTTGGAGGAAAACAAAGTGTAAGTTTTATGTTATTTCTATGATGCCGAAATTTCTCCTAAAATATGTGACTATTGAACATTCTTGTTGAGAGCATAGAGACTTTGTATTGTAACCATTTATTTGTTGAATAATACAATGAGTGCTCTTTATAGTGTGGGGGTTTTCTCCTAGAAGGGTTTTCCCCAAAATATCATGATATTAATGGTTTGTTGTTTATTTCATTTGTTTGCAACTATTTTGCTTTAATTTTCTACACATTTTTCTCTCATGGATTAGTGTAGAAAGCATATTTTGCAGCGCTTCTTCCTTTTACCAAGGACAAATCTTTGGAGATGTTATTTGGTTGGTGTATCCACCCTCGTCATAATTTTGAGGAAGGTTTGTCTCGAGAACTTTTAATTCTTTGACTTCAAGGATACATTTTTTCAATTTGGTGAAACATTTTACCTATCTATGATTCAAACTTGGGTTGGTTTAGCATTATTTTGTCTAGTAAAATAGAAACATTAGCTATTTTTTAGGATGACAATATATGGTGCCTAAAATGGGATACATGCTTCACCAAAGCAAAGGCATGTTTCTCAATAAATATATACCTAAGTTTATTTAATGCTTAAGAACAATACTCATGAAAGAAATAAGAAACTCCTTTCTATTTTCATCTTATTGCAATAGGAAACCCTGTGATGTCTTTTGAAGTAAAGGGCTAAATGATAAAATATTTGTCCAAGTCATAACTTACAAGAACATATCATGAAGTAAAAACATCCTTTATCTCTTGGAAATTGGCTTCAACTCAATAAGTCCACTTGAAATCACATTTATCCTTGAGCAAATAATTTATAGTGTTCATTAACCATTGAAAATTGAAACACAACCATGTATACTGAGAATATAATTGAAAAATAACTAGAAACAAGAAACGATAAGATGAAACATGTAAAGATATCCTTGTATATTGATAATGTGAAGAGGGAAAGCAATGTTCACTTGCCTCTTAAGGTGGGGTGACCTTTCACTGAGTAGAGCTCGAAATACGTAACACATCACAAAACATCCCATGGTCTCCTATCTCTTTAAATAGTTTTCCAATAGAAAAAACCCTAACTACTAGTGGTCTTGTCACTGATGGGTACCAACAACCTAGTGGGCCTTATAAAGTGGACCATTTTACATTAAATAACTATCCACTACTATGCAATGGGCCTTATTCAAAGAGAATAGATACATAGAACAATTAAATAACCCTTAGGTAGCCTAAAGTATGTAGGTTAGGGTACGACGTTCAGAACAACAACCAGGTGTCTATCAAAAGCATGCATAGTAGGTACTCGTTGGATGAGGAATTTAATTATGCATCCAACAAGTGCTTACACTTGAAATTTAAGTAAACATATAAGGAGATAAGTAAAAAAAAAAAAATAGTTTTCTTTATTTCCCTTTGAAAATCCATAACTCTTATTTTATCATTTTCCTTAGGAGACACATTTTAGACTTCAAAATTTCTCTAATACGGTACTAATCTCCAATATTTTTTAACATTTCTATAGCTTATGGAGATATTCTTAGGCAAGGTTTACAAAACCTAAACTCATACATTGGTGTCAGTGTTTAACATTTCTATAGCTTATGGAGATATTCTTAGGCAAGGTTTACAAAATCTAAACTCATACATTGGTGCCAAGAAGCCATCACAGATAAGTACAAACCGAGATTTATACATGTTCTTCCATAAACCTTTGCACTATACATGAACATGGGGTTGATGCAAGGACCAAGACCAGCCTAGCCCCATGAATGTGTTAGAAACACAAACCATGTCTAACATGTACTAAGACATGTAAAATTTTGGGGTTCTTGAGAAAGCATCTAATTGAGCCTTTTCAATGGCTTTTGCAAGTGAGTTGGAAAGCATGGCACCCTAGTTGATTTTTTTCTCATTCAGTGATCTCATACATTATTGGCACCCAGTGTATCCTCACATGAGTTGAATCATTTTCACCATGTATCCTGCTGCCCAATTGAGTTGAATCATTTTCACCATGTATCCTGCTGCCCAATTGGGCTACCCATGTGTATCTTTAACTAAGGTGTACGATGCGAAAATGATTGCTACTTAAAGCTTTGAAAGTCCACTTTTCCTCATACTAATTAGCTAGGATGTCATAACAGTTATGGTCACGAGTAAATACTCTCAACCACTGGTTGGTGAAATGGATTTCAACCTTTGAAAACTTATAGTTGGCTTCAAAATCATTTGACACACTTTCCCTTATCATTCATAATTCTCTTTATACTAACTTCAGTATATTTTATCGGGTACCTGATCACTTCTGCATCATTGGATATCTAGCTATTGCACTTTTAGATGAAGTTGAGAGACTTCTCTACGTCTGTGACTTTCTTTTACGTGCTACCCAAGAATCGAACTTCATCTCTGGCTTTAGCTTGCTGGCCAAGATTGATGTTTATAAATACCAATCACCAAATATATCCAACAGGAAGAGCAGCTTTTAAGCCTTTATAAATATACTTTACTGGGCTCTCAGATCATATTGTTTTCTCATGGCCGCTCATAAAGCCATGTCCGAGCAAGTAAGTGCTGTGGACACTGGTACCTGCAAACCAGAAAGAAGAAGAAGATATTTTAGACTTTTCAAAATGTGCAGCAGCTGCTTCTACTCTGCAAAATCGAGCCAGGGAGCAGAAATAGTATCTTCGGTATTCGCAGATGTAAATCACTCGAATAAAGGCAAAGCTCGGATGGAATTTTTGCATTTGTGGCGAGCATAAAATAATATATCGACTGTAAATGCCGCCACTCAAGCTGATCCATTCCAGCGTTGTAAATGCCGCCACTCTACAGTTTTTAGTAGACATTTCCTGCTGTAAATCTGTCTGTACTAGATTGCATCGTTTAATCTCTGAAATTGATATTATACACAGATGTTCCAGTTTGTATCAAGACCAAGCGGTCCCTCTCCAAAGTTGGGAATTTAGTCCAGTGAAGTATGTTTCTCAATTTGTTCGCCTTGAACTCGGTGGAAATAACAACATCGCTGAAGCTATAAAATGCATCTAAATTTTCTCAAATGCAATAACAATTACAAGACAAAAATAGTCTACTGCATGGACACATCATGGTTTTCGAACTCTGTCTGAATACCCTGTCTTTTTTATGTCAATATCCCTACTTTGGCAATCTGCATCTCAGACTGACAGAAAGAAAGAAAAAAGACTACAAAATTTTATTAATCTATCTCTCTAATGCACCATCTAGTAGACATATCCAATAAAAGTCTATTAAATATTTTTTACAATATAACTATTAATAATAAAAATCTATTAATTTATTTTTGAATAAAAAAGATTGGTTGGTCTGCGGTTTTCAGGTTGGATGAGTGTGCGCATATGGCCGCAGGCTTTTAAGCCTAGGCGCTAGGGCCGCAGACCCTCTTCCTCTTCCCGTCCTTTTCTCGCCCTTCCCCTTTCCATCCTCTCGTTTCTTCCGTGCCCTTTACCTTTCCTCGTTTCCCTTTTCCGTTAACTTGAGAGGGGCTATGTGGTTTAAACTCGCAGTGTTGGCCTAAAACCCCCTTCCTCCCTTTGCTGGCCTCTTTTTTTGGGTGCGACGGTTCCCTTTGCAGCGATTAGCTTCTTCTTATGCGGTCTTGGTCAGCGAAATGGCGAACTACGACGACTGAGTGGATTACTCCCCTTATCCGTTTGATTTTTTTCCCTAGACCTCGCCGCCTAGCAGCCCCCCCTTGATCCTTGCTAGCTCGGACCTTCCCGAACATGTCCCGGTGCACAAATCTATGAACGGCCCCTCTTCCCCTCTCCATGGGCACTTCACTTCTTCTCCCAGTCTTATTCCCCCACTCATACTTTGTTCTGAGGTGGTTTATGCTCCTGGTTCTTCGCTCCCATACTCATTGGCCTCCCAGTTACTGACTCCACCGGCTAGACAACCCTTTTTTCCTCTTGATACTCAGCCAACTTTCTCCCCTAACGCTTTCTGGAACAACCCCAACTTGGCTCTGGACCCTTGGGTGCCTCCTCCACTCCTGGAGCCAAACCCCAAGTTAAATCTCTTTGTCGGTTTACAGTTCCTGGAACAAGGTTTCCCCTCTTCTTGTTTTTACCCTGATCTAGAGCAAGCCATGCCCCCTTCTCTCGGCGTTCAACATGAAGTTGGGCTTATTGCCTCTAGTTTGGACCCTACTAATCTTAATGGCTAGGATGGCGTCTTGGGGGACTCCTCTAGTGTCCATGGAACCCCTGTAGCAGATTTTCCTTCCCTGCATAGTCCTGGTCACAGGAAGCGCAAGAGGAACAAGTGCATTTCGGTCGTAGCGGTAGAATCAAATCTTGTACTCGGAAAAAATATTACTATGGCAGAAGCCATAGACTTGGCAGACAAAACCCTCGTGGGCAAGGCCTACGGCCGCCATTTCAGCTACAAAACCCTACAATCTTGGGTTTCTGATACTTGGCGCGGAACGCCCCCACAACACAACCGTTTAACAAAAGGGTGGTTTATGCTAAAATTTGCAAATCACAACTAGGCTAAAAAAGTCCCTCTGAGTAGATGGAGTATTGATTCTACCCCGATCCTTTTGAAGAAATGGGAACCCAATTTTGATGCATCTACTGAAAATATGGATACCATCCCCATTTGGGTCCACCTTCCAGGTCTCCCTTCACAATGTTGGTCGACAAAATGCTTCCAAGTGATTGGAAATGAACTAGGGTTGTTCCTGAAGGTCGATATGTCCTTCAAGGAAACAAGAGAAGTGGTTGTTGCTCGAATTCTTGTATCTCTCAATATCAATGTTGGACTACAAAAATAATTCAAGACGACGGACGGACGGCTGCACTCACACTCAACTACTGGATTACGAAGGGGTCCCCTTCCGTTGTAGATGCTGCCATGAACATGGACACATTTTGAAGGATTGTCCCCTTCCTTTTCATGTTCGTAAAACTAACTCTTCTCCTGCTCAGAATAAAAAATGTTATGGACCATTTGTCGTCCTCAGCACCTGTTCTTCTCACTCTTTGACGAATCGTTCCCACTACTCAGGAAGACAACAACCAACTTCAAAGAACATGAAACCCACCTCCTTCACTAAAGCTCAACTACATGATCTCCCCCATAACGACGTCATTCCAGTGGTCGGCCCCCTTACTGGTCAACAATTGCTCTTTCCTCTCAATACACTCACAGGTAAGCATCTTTCTT